>OX438963.1:3509486-3680884 GCA_949316185.1 Pyrausta nigrata
ATCAAGATCTGATGTAAAGGATGAGTCTGCCATTGTTAAGGGTATATTCACACTTTTTACTTTTGTTTGTTTCTCTTAACCCATTGACTGCCAGGATAATGTATCTAGGTGGTATTTGAAATAATTTGAATGCAAATAATCAACCAAAATAGAATGAGAGGATTAAAAAGGCCTACAATTTAATGAGAATTAAAAAATATTTTGAACTATGAGTTATGTTGTGAAAATGAAATGTGTCTTAATGGGAAATTAAATGGGATTTAGCCAATTATTCCCAAATTGAATATATAATAGTTGTGATTATCGTTTTAAAAGTTCCACTGTTTAAAATAAAATAGTCCTATTTTATTTTTAGGGCTACCACGAACCCAGGCGAACGGTACGAAACACGTATCGGAACGCAAACGCGTCATGCTGACTTGCGAGGCCGTCCTTAGCGACACCACCGCCTGCCCTTTCCGCCATCACAAGAGCTGGTTCCAATGCTTTTTCTGCTCCCAAGACTTCATGGAGATAAACCTCCTCAGAGATCATACTCTTCAAACTCACGCCGATGTTAATTCAGAACTGAAACAAATTAAACGCTACCCGCGCTCTCTCCAAATAGAAATTTCAAATTTAGAATGCCGCAGCTGTCGTTTACCGATGACGGACGTCAACGAAATGCGCCGCCATCTTGGCGATGTACACAACAAAGTCATCTACAAAGAGTGCATCGCCGATTACAAAGTAGATGCCAGCCCTTTCTCCTGCCACATTTGCAATCAGGAGTTCCATGTATTCCGAACTTTGACTACCCACTTAAACGAGCACTACGCGAATTGTATCTGCGATATTTGCGGCAAATCGTTCCTTAATTCTAAGAGGCTTAAGGTTCATAAACGCACACACGAGTCTGGACAGTTTCCTTGCTCCGAGTGTGGGAAGGTTTTGAAGACAAAGATGTCTATGGCTAATCACATGGAGAGCGCTCATTCTAAGCGGCAGATGAAATGTCAGATATGTTTTAAGCCCATGAAGCATTATAACGATAGGATTAAGCACATGTCTGAGGTTCACAACATAACACATAAGTTCAAATGTCCTATATGCGGTAGGGAGTACAATATAAAGCACTATTTGGCGACGCATATCAGGCAGACTCATGGACATAAAAACAAAAAGTGTTCAGAGTGTGGAATGGCCTTTATAACGAACCATGGGCTTAAAAAGCACATGCTTAAACATTCAGGGGTGAAACCCTTTTCTTGTAGTGTATGTAGTAAATCGTATGCAAGGAGTTACACTTTGAGAGAGCATATGAGAGCTCATGAGAATGACAAAAGGTTTATCTGCCCTGAGTGAAACACGATCTCCTTTTTAATGGTTTTACTAAAAGTCAAAATTTTAGTGTAGAATTTCCGAGAGAAAAGCTCCTAAAAGACTATTGTATTTTCAGCACAAAATGTACGACTTGGGTCAGTGTTCAAAAAGATAAGGATACCCTCACAAAGCATTATTGACAACCGCTCCCTTCGCTCTAACATCACATTAGTTCTCAAAAACACCACGATAATCCCATTTAGACACATAAACAACAGCAAGTTTGCCTGTTTGTATTGTGAACGAGGGTTTCTATTCTTCAACGAACTCAAATTGCACATGGACACTCATAAAGACATAAGTGAGGACGGAATTAACGCATCCCTAAAAACCCCTAGAGATTTAATAAAGGCTGATTTGAGTGAAATAGCGTGCCGACTTTGCAATGAGAACTTCAAAGACATAGACAGTGCTATTGATCATTTAGTTAAAGTACACAAAAAGATTTATCATCAGAATTTGAGAATGAAACCGCCGCATGGAATTTTGGGCTTCGATTTGAGTTCCGAACAGTTAAAATGCAACGTATGTCATAAACAATTCAGGTTTTTTAAGAATCTTTCGGTACATATGAACGAGCACAGCACCAGTTTCATGTGTCACGTATGCGGGAAGAAATTCATATCCGATCATAGATTGCAGACGCATATAATGATGCACAAACGGACTAACATATTCTGCAAGCATTGTAATAAAGACTTCAAGACCGTCGCGGCGAGGAACTACCATATACGGAAGGAGCACAATGAAGCTCCTTATAAATGCCCCGAATGCGCAGAGAGTTTCACCCAGTACCACCATAGGTTGAAGCATTTGGTTGAACATCACAAATTAAAAAAACCCGAGTTCAAATGCGATATTTGCGGGAGAGAATTAGCGAGTTCTGGTGGGCTCGCTGCCCACAAACGGTATTCCCACCTGAAGACAGTTCAGTACCCTTGCGATATATGCAGTAAAGTGTTCGCGTATAAGTGGATATGGCAAAGACATATGGACGTTCACACTGGAGCCAAGAATTTCGAGTGCAAGTTTTGTAATAAGAAATTCGCTAAGTCCTACTCTTTGCAAATGCATGAGAGGATTCATATGAATGATAAGCGATACGTATGCGGTTTGTGCAAGGCTGCGTTCATACAGAAGTGCAGTTTGAAGAACCACACTAAAGTGCACCATCCAGATGCTGATTTGAGTAAACTGTGAGAAGTAACTGGTCGGAAAGTATGTAAATTATATAATGTGTGGTAACATTTAAATATTGCCATATTTCTGTCAATTTCTAGTCTTAGTTTTGTTTTAGCTTTCGTAAAATCTCAACCACTAAATTAAATACAATTGATGAAGCGGCTTGTAAATAGCCGACAACACGCGGGGAGCGCAATTATGAAAGATTATGTTTGTGGATTAATTATATTGATTCCTATGAAACCCACCCTGCCATTGGAACTATTGGATGTTTTAAGCATACCTACATACCTCATACTTAGTAGATAGTGTGAGTATTTTTGGAATGTGTTTTAATGCCTTAAATTATTATTATTTACGTTATAATAAATAAATAATGTTGTTATGACATAATATACCAATTTGCTGAAATCGAAAACCAAGTAAATAAGCTGTCATTTTTGGTATGAGACTGTACCTAACGTAAAATTGATCTCTTCTTTTATCAATATTTTAAATTAATAATGGTTAATTATAATGAATATTTGTGATGGATGATGCGATGATGATGTGATGTAGTCTTTCATCATGACAAGTTTAATACAGGGTGAAAAAAAATCTATGGATGGGCCCTGGAGGGGAACTATCTCATATCCTTTTCACACTACCTACTCGGAAATGTTCAATTACACATCAAGTAAACAAGTAAGTCATTGCATCCCTAGGGACGTAATGTTGTATGTAATTTCATTACGCCCCTAGGGAGGCAAAGTGATTTGAATTTCGAATAAGTGTTCGTAGACATGATCACACTAGCCCGTCCCGCACCAAAGAGAACATATTTGAAATTAGAACCTGGCAGCCAAGAATTTTAGCACGAATGGAATGAAAAACAAGCGCGCGCTTCTAAAAAAGAAAGAAATAAATAAAAAAACCTAGGTATTTTAAGAAATTACAAACAATGTTTTCGTAAAACTGTCGAGTGACGAAGTTAATGACACCGGAGTCCAGTAGATGTAAAGCTGCTGGTATTGTTAATAGTAATAATTTACTGCCAGAAAAGTCAAAGGATATATACTTATAGATATGGTTATGTTCATATCGTTCAAAAAACATGTATTTTAGTGTTAAGATATACAACTGAATAAAAATAAATAAGATAAAATAAGTTTTTTGTAGCACATTTTTTTATTGCCTTGTAGGAAGTGTGAAAAGCAGAGTATTCTCCTCGGGGATAAAGATGTCTTCGTCTTGAGCGAGCTTAAATCTCTCGCTCCACTCAGGATTCTACTTTTAACTTACTCGCTATGCTCGGGAGTAAACACTAAACTCTCGAATCCTTCGTTACGCTCAAGATTCAAGATGACGCCCGTGACGTAAGACCTCACTTTACCCTCTTGGTGAATAGTCTACTATTAACACCCTCGCTATGCTCGGTAGTAAACACTAAACTCCCACGCTGCGCTCGGGAGTTAATTCACGAATCCTTCGTTACGCTCGAGATTCAAGATGACGCCCGTGACGTAAGACATCACTTTACCCCCTTGGTGAATAATCTACTATTAGTTAGCTTATTTTACTGAAAAAAGACATTCCTTTATTTTTAAAAAGAAACAAAACTGCACTCCAAGATTCTTCGCTTGTCTTACCCGGGATTCAACTAACAAAAAATAGTAGATAGTAGTAATCCGTAAAATTGCGTTTTAATAAAAATTTAATCTTCGCTACCTCGTAGTTTTGTACTATAAAGTCCGTTTTTCTTTGCTTTTTATTTTTGAATGAACACTATCGTTAAAAAGGAATGTCAATTGTTTAGGTACAATGTTCGCCAAGCAAAGAAAAACTGACTTTATGTACAAAATTACGTAGTATGTAATTTTGTTCAGAATTCATTTTTTTTAAACACAATTCAACGGATTTTTTTTTTGCCGGGTTGCCGATTGCCGGTTGAGACTAGTGAATTCAACAAAATCTTTGAATGTAGTTTAGTTTCTTTTCAAAAATAAATAACCTTTCAATAAAATACGCTAACTAAAGTAGTTCCCCTCTCTAGGGCCCATAGATTATTACCACCCTGTATTGTGTATAAATTTGAATAAACACACTTATTACTTACTGTAACATTTTATTTAATAGGTGCGTCCTTTAAGCTATCCACTACCAATAAGTATAAAAAGTTTTGGATAAGTAAGGTACTTACCTTCCTAGTAACTTATACATACCTACTCAAATTCGAGCTTCTTCACTAAAAATATTGGAATACCTACGTATCGTCCGCAACATCGTATTTCGTTTTTCGTAGTAGACATCCTGTTCCAGGTGAGTTCGATACGCTTTTCATTCCACTCGTTCCTGGGTTCCTGGGACGCACGAAACATAGACAGCAGAATACAAATGCATAAACGCTTAGAAAAACGCTAAGGAATAATGGTAAAAATTGTATTTCACTATCCTCTTTAATAACTTCAGTTAGCCTATAATAAGAATATTTATTAGAAATTGTTTTTTCTTTACGAGAGACCTCAACTTGCTCTTTGCCGCCATTTTCTAAGTTCCCGCTTTTTGCGTTTAGTTCTATCTACTTAGTCGATTCAATATGTGATTACATCCCTATCTGTTCGACTATCAGTGACAGGCGACAGCTGTCACTTTCTCCCTGTCATTTAAGCTCACTCAAATGCTCAATACCATCCTCTTGTCTGTGCTCAATACTGTGCGCAGCAGCACGTCACGCGACACGCACCTCACACACGAACACAATCCACCCATTCCATTTGTTTTGTTATTGTTTAGGTAGGTATTACACCTACCTAATTACCTATGCATTGATAAACTCACGCTAGTAAAATTAATATTTACTACAAATAAAATCATAACAACGTGAAAACGAGTTTTCGCTTGAGTGTTAAGTAGGTAGGCTTTAAATAAACTTTTTCTCTCTTTTACTCTTATTCTATGCTTTTACACTGTGATGCTTAAGGTCTATTCTCGAATTTTGTTTTTATCAATTCTAAAACTTTCGTTTTTTGTTTCATAGTTTTGCCTACATTTTTACGATTTTGTAACTAAACTTACCTTACAACTGCATTTTTTTACATTCCAGCCTCCACTACTGAAATGTCCATAGACGCATCAATCCAGTCCTCGACGGGTTTGTGCCATTGTTGTCTTGAGCTGACGTGCCAAAAGAGCTTATGGCAGACACATGAATGGATGGGCTGCTCGGAGCGGTATGGGGAAATGCTCCAGGAGTGTTTTAGCTTAGATGTAAGTATTTTAAATAAATTGTCATTTAATAATAGGACAGTTAAGGAACTTTTTGCGTCCGTATCACTTTAGCTTAATAATTGCTCTTAATTTTAACTGTCTTTTGGATACTTGCTTATACTTTATGTGGAACACCTGGTTTTTTAACAGCGTCGGCAATCACCTTATTTTTACATAAAACCCTGGTTCTAGTTATCAGATCAGCAGACTGCGAAGATCTGTGAAGTGTGCATCACTCAGCTCCGCAATGCGGTGCGGTTCAGAGCGCAGGTGGCACGTTGCCAGAAAGAGTTACGGATGCGGGACCGACGAGGTCTGTTCTAGTCTTAGTACCTTCGAATATTGCGGTCTTGTATGCTAAATGCTCACCTTACATTTGAAAAATAAGTATTGCCTTGCCTATTTGGACAATAATTGAAGTAAACGTCGAATGTCAAAGCCGAGGACCTCATTGCATCTACATGCAATTATTATTTCAACTCTACAGTTGCTAAAAACTACGTTTTTGCATACTGCTAGATTTTTTCATTATCTAACTAGTGTAATCATTGCAGATGATAAAGTGGATGATAGGCAAGCAGTTCATCAATCAAAGAGTGAGCAGACAGTGATCAAAATAGAGTCCACTTCCGAGTCAGATGATCTCGAAGAACATTATATTTATGATGAAAGTTTACGTAAGTACTGCATTAATGGTGATCACTTTATTATGATGCTGTTGCTATTTCATTGTATTTTTCTTCACAGAACAACTACTGCTAGTGAAACCTGACAGTATTGGTGACGGGGCAGACAGCAAGCTAGAAGTCATAAATGATACTAGTAGTAGTGGTAAGTTCATCTACTCAGTTAGACAGAATGTGGCTGTTATACAGTGGTGATCAAACCAAATGGTGATCAAAAATATCCAAATTATTTACTGTATTAATTTAATACAATTTGAATAATTCGATTATGACCCCATGGTCTCCTGTTATGTATTAATTAATTAGTTTGTATTTGCAGATTCCGTTAAAGAGATTCCTGAAAAGTTGCAAAAAGTTAGTACAACAAAGACACGTATAAAAGGACAAAAGAGGATTATTAACATAAAAAATAGTAAGTCAACTATTTAATTTAGGATCTCATAAAAGAAGCAAGTTTTATAAGTTTTTAAGTTCAGATTGTAATTTTTTATATTTTTATAACTTAAGCAATTATTTTGCAAGTTTTTACGAAATTAAATCAAATTTCACTTACAAAAATTAATCGACTGTGTCATCCGGTGGGACTCGAACCCACGTCCCTTCGCTATCCGGGCGAGTGCTCTTACCAACTAAGCTACGGAGGACGTTAGTCAGTCGACGAATTTTTGCAAGTGCTTGCTACGCCAGTGACGTGGGTTCGAGTCCCACCGAATGACACAGTCGATTAATTTTTGTAAGTGAAATTTGATTTAATTTCGTAAAAACTTGCAAAATAATTGCTTAAGTTATAAAAATGATTTCATCTTATCTGATGGTTAAATATTTGTAAAAATATTTCCATTGGATACATGCGGGTACATTCCCCAAGTATTGATGAAATCGAACGCCGGCTCACTGGCGTAGCAAGCACTTGCAAAAATTCGTCGACTGACTAACGTCCTCCGTAGCTTAGTTGGTAAGAGCACTCGCCCGGATAGCGAAGGGACGTGGGTTCGAGTCCCACCGGATGACACAGTCGATTAATTTTTGTAAGTGAAATTTGATTTAATTCAGATTGTAATTGTTGCTCTTTTTTTCACAGCTGCCAAAGTTGACCGCAGAACAATAGCTTTCCAGTCGACCAAGTTTACGAAACCTCGACGAAACGTTGGCTTGCTTCTGGAAAATTCCACCATTTGCCCTTTCAAGTACAGCCAAGCGTACTTTAAATGCTTCTACTGTACTAAAAATTTTTTGGTGTTCGAAGAACTAAGAAGTCACGTGAAAGAGTGCCACAATAATTTGGTTTTCAAAGACATAATTAAATGTATAACGCGACCGAATGACCAAATCAAGGTCGATGCCAGCGAAATTAATTGCAGAACGTGTCACAAAAATTTCTTGAACTTGAAGGAATTGGTAGCACATTTGACGGAAACTCACAGTGTCATGTTTGATGAGTACCCAGCCGATTCCTTATTGCCATACAACTTGGCTGACAATAAGTTTAAATGTACAGTTTGCAACGCGGAATTCACATTTTTCAAGACGTTAGGAAAGCATATGAACGAGCACTCCACGAACCATGTTTGCGATATTTGTGGAAAATGTTTTCTTCTTATAGAACGGCTGAGAGTGCACGTATCATTACATTCTCAAGTAGCAAAGAAATGCGAACAATGTGACAAAATGTTTCCAACAAAATCGTCATTAAAAAGTCACGTCAACTACGTTCATGCGAGAAAGCCGTATTCGTGTTCGATTTGTGCGGAATCGTTCCCAACTTATAGAAAAAGGTTGCAACATTTTGTGGAGATTCACGGCCGTGCGCCACTGAGCTGGCACTGTCAACAATGTAATGAAACCTTCAGCTCAAACAGGAATTTAAATAGTCACTTAAAGTATCAGCACTTGATGGTGCCAAAGGAGGCACAGTATACATGTGACAGTTGTGGACGGAAATTTTATACAAAACGGGCTTTGAATGGCCATATGCTTGTACACACCGGCGAGAAAAACTATGAGTGTGAAGTGTGTAAAAAGAAGTTTGCAAGATTGTACGCGTTGAAAGAACATCTGAAAATACATAAAAATGATAAAAGATGGTCGTGCGGCGCTTGCGCCGTTTGCTTCGTGCAGAAATGCAGTTTAAAAAACCATATTAGAGTACATCATGCAGAATACAATTTGCCAGATTTGATCATTTATAAAAACCCAAAATGAATAAATGTTCATTGTAAACATTAATACTTACTTATTATTTTTAATTTAAAAGATGTGTCTTTTATGGTCCGCCACGGTATACTATGGGTCTATTCTCTTATTTTATTTCAGTCAATACAAATACAAACTTACAAGTATATACAAACTTAATGATTACATAAGTCAGATTCTACTTTCTCTTTATAAAAAGGCGCCAAAGCAGTACCCTTGTAGAGGAAGGAAGGTAAGTGGGTGGACGGACACTATCTAAAATGCGTGCGTGTGTGTGGGTATGACGACAGCTATACTCACTCTGAGTATAGCTGTCGTGTATTCGCTTATGCGTATATAAGCTAAGTAGCTACCTAACACGTACAAGTTGTAATTTCAAAGATCACCTTTTCTAATTTGTCGTAGTCAAATTGATCCAACCAAGCGAATACAAAATCCTTAATTTTTTTCGCGTTATACTGCGGGAGATCTCTATTCGTTGCAGGAAGTTTATTATATAACAGTGGTGCGCTGTATTTGAAATGGCGCTTGACAAACACCGAATTAGTATCTGGAGTTTTATATTTAGGCACTCTTTGTTTAGGCAAAGGCGTTTTGGGAATTATTGTACTGTGGAATCTTAATAACGTTAGCAGATCGTATAGCTTGCGTGCTGGAAGGACCTTGGCCTGTTGATAAAGCTGTTGTGTTGGGAAACTGTATGGAAGACTTAACGCGACTTTCAGGCAGAACTGATCTTTGGGCTCTTTCGAGCTAAATCAAGTGCGTTTTGGCAGCACTACCCCAGGCACAAATACAGTAGGTAATTATACACTGACAAAGAGCTTGGTATGTTGATATCAACAACTTATGTTCCGCGACAAGACGCAATTGTTTAAAAGCATATATGAATTAGTCACTGATGAAATTGTTTATAATATAATTAAATCTATTAAAACTAACGCACAAGGTGCTGATGGAATCACACTTGACATGATTTTGCTTTTTTTGCCACACACACTAAGCACTATTACTGCTCTCGTGAATAAATCCATAGGGTCTGGTGTTTTCCCTCATCAGTGGAAAACCGCTATAGTTAAACCAGTTCCTAAGACTCAACACCCTGTTGAATACAAAGAACTGCGCCCTATTAGCATTCTCCCCTTTCTTTCTTAAGATTGTTGAAAAAGTTGTGTGTATGCAGGTTACTGAATATTTAGAAAAGCATAACATCTTGCCTGAGAAACAGTCTGGTTTTAGGAAAGCTCGCAGCACTGCCACGGCTCTGTTAGACGTTGTGGATAACATTCTTTCAGCACGGGACATTGGTGAGGGAACCATTTTGGTCTTGTTGAATTATTCACGTGCATTTAATACTATTAATAACAAGGTCCTACTATCGAAGCTTGGTTACTACGGATTTGACTCATTGACTCTGAAGTGGTTCGCTAGCTATTTATCGGATCGTACTCAGTATGTTAAAATAATTAGCGACAATGTATCTACATCTTGTTCCACGACTTCACCAGTTGTTAGGGGTGTACCGCAGGGATCCATACTGGGTCCCCTCCTCTTTATTATATATACCGCAGACATCATTCATAACATGGTTAATTGTAAATATCATTTATATGCTGATGATCTTCAGTTGTACATATCTTTTAAGCCGGAAGAAATTGCCGCTGCAATACTCAAGCTGAACGAGGATCTTGAACGAATAAGTGAATGGAGCAACCGTCACAATTTAGTGTTGAATCCCTTGAAATCAAAATTCATGATTCTGGGTTCGAATCAGGTTATAGCTGGTATCGCTGCACAGCGTCCCGCTGTTTATATGATGGGTGAACTTTGGATTGCGTACCACAAGCTCGTAACCTTGGTCTGGTGGTGGATGGAAGGCTGCGATTTGAGCAACACATGCTTGAACTCATGCGTAACTGCTTTTACCGGCTCAAGGTCCTGTATCGAGTCCGCGACTTCGTTACCGTCGAAACGCGAGTCAAGCTCTGTGAAGCTCTCATACTTTCTAAGTTGAACTACGCCGATACAGTGTTTGGGGGTTGTATACTGGAGCGTACTCGAAAACTTATTCAGCGTATTCAAAATGCTTGTGCGAGTTATTGCTTCCCTGTTCCCCGACGTTCACATATAACTCCGTTCTTAAACCGCAATAATTTGCTTATCATGTCGGCTAGATACACCCTACACTTTGCGACACTGCTTTTTGGAATCATAAAAAACAAATAACCGGCCTACCTTTACGACAAGTTAGAATTTTCTAGACGTACCACAAGAATTGCATCCCGATTAATGTGCCCACAACACAAAACGGCTGCTTTTCGTGGTAGTTTGCGTTATGCTGCTACGAAATGCTGAAACAATTTGCCACCACCGATTAGAAATTCAAATTCTTTAGTTTCCTTTAAACACCGTCTCAGAGTTTTTCTAATCGAGAGCCAAAAGATCAAAAGTTAAACAGCCGTTTTGCACACATACACACACACACAGAGACAGACACACACACGCACGTGTTACTATTGTATTGAGTCTGATTTGTTATTTAATAATACCTAGTACTAGTACGTATGTATAGCATTGAATTTTGTGATTGTTTAAGTTTTTTCTTTATTTTAATTTTAATATGGTTTGCTGGTGACATCTCAATCTCAATGGTCTCCACTGAAAACCAGCGCCATGGCTTGCCATGGCAATAAAGCTGAGTGGAAACCAATTTGGTTTCACTATTTATAATTATAGCCTGACTGAATTAGGGGCGCTACGAATCCACTTTATATGACAACACTTTGTATAGTCATACCAGCGTAGATTGGCAACGGAACATAAAAAAAAAATATTCTTATATGTTTACATTCATGTCATTTTTTTAAGCCTGCTGCCTAAGGATAACAGATTCTACGATAAAAGAATACACAACAAAACACGCGCAAATTGAGTATTTTTTTAAATTCAGGAACTCGTAATATTGGCCTTGAATTTTTGACCACGCACGACACAATATTTTTGCAAAACTACTAACGGGTAAAAGAATCAAATTTCGATTGTTTTTCTAAATATATTTTTATTTATAATGTTATCATAATTAATATTGTAAAGGGAATCATGTAAAACTCTACAAACTATTTTGGTTGAAATATAGAGAAGAGTTAAAATAAAGAAAATAAAACTCAAAACAAGTATTTATTATAATCATTTTTCAAAATCGTTATTAAAATATTATCCGTGGCCATCAGTGGCCAATTTTCACTATTCGCACTATATGAGGTACCAAAAATTCATGATGACAACTATATCAGTAATTAATTTAAAAAAACCTTAGTGATCACATAGACTTTCTTGTCGAAAAACACGACAACCACCATGTTAAACCACTTTTCTTTTACGAAAACGAATAGTTCTTGGTATTTTTATCACATAAAAATTGCACTTGGTCGAAAATTAGATTACGCGTCCAACTTTGACACTAATCAATAAGACAATTGATGACATGTCAGTGACGATTCGAGGTTTCTGTTGCCAGTAAAAGAAATTAGTTCCAGTAGTTTTCCGCAATATGGCGAAGTCCCATATATTCCTGGTCAGGCTATATAATGTTTTCATTTTTATGTATCATTTTTTGTTGTCAGTGAACCAAATAAATTACTTTTCTTTCTTTCTTTCTTTCTTTCTTTCTTTCTTTCTTTCTTTATGAGCCTTGTTGGACACCATAGCTAAGTGTTGCCTCCATTTGAGCTTGTCATCGACGATAACACCCAAATATTTAATTGTTGGAACGAGAGAGAGTAGGTCAGCTGCATCTTCATCGAATGTTCCGGTTGCATGGAAAAGAGTGAAGTGTAAGAGCAAAATCCTTATTGGGGCTGGTAGCTTTTGTATTGCTAAAACAAACAAAAATTTTTTGTGAATAATCGAGAGAAGATTGTTTTCACGCCAAGAAGTGATGTGACATAGTCCTGTTTCTGCCGTTTCTTTAACTTTACTCCAAGTTTTGTTATGGAAAAGAACTACAGTGTCATCTGCAATTATTATTGTCAGCACCAGAAACATTTAAGTTAGATAAGCTATTAATATAAAACAAAAAAAAAAGAGTGGGTCCGAGGGTACTGCCCTGCGACACCCCGTACATGCATTGTGCTCTTTTACTAAATTGATCACCAACTCTCACGATTTGCTGACAACCTGTCAAGTAATCCTCAAACTAAGAGTGTCCCACACTCCTTAGTCCAGAACCTTCCAAACGCGCCAGCAACATAGGAATCGAGACTGTCGAAGGCTTTCTGGAGATCCAGAAATAGTCCAACACATCTCTCCCCCCCATCCAAGTAGTTGGTGATCAATGAAGTTTAGTTTTAGTACGGCATCCTCTGTGGAATGGCCTGCCCTAAACCTGTATTGGATTACTGATGACAAATTAACCTTTTTCATGTAGTTGATGAGCCTAATGATTACAAGTTTTTCTAATATTTTTAATATGGCTGGTATGGAGATATTGTCCTATAGTTTAAGGGGTTCTCCCGGACTCCCATAATGTGCTACACATCTTCGATTTTTAATTATCCTAAGCTAAAATCCATAAAATAAGTTAGTCTAGTATGTAAAATGTGACGTCACAATTTACCTACTGTTCCCATACAAAATAAGAAAGAGCGTAATGAAATGACAGTTCAGCAATCTGTGATTCGGCTTCAGACAGACAAGTATAATACTGATAATACGTATATAGGGAGGTAATACGTTAAGCACTTAATACATCATCCTATTTTAAACTACGTAGGCCTTTAGGAATAACTAGGAACCAATCGGATCTCGTATCATCATAGCCTACCTGCCTACTTTAGGATCCGACTGGTTCCTTCTACCTTACCTTTCTGGTTGGATCACGTTGGGTCCTAGTTAGGATGCTTCAAATAGGATGGTATAACAAGTGGTACACAGCAATATCCGAGCAGTGCTAAATTGTTATCAAGTCACCTTAGACTAGATTGTCTAAGGAGGCTTCGAGCCTTAGACAATCGAATTGTCTCTAAGCAAGTCGAGCACAAGCGTAATCCACACAAATTTTTTTCACTTTTCTATCTTCATTTAAACGAAAGCTTTACATGCTATTGTTTTTATTTTATATTTACAAAATATATGAATCATATTATAAATAGGCAATATACTAGATTTTGGTTTGATTAAATCGAATATTCGATTTCATAGCACAGGCCTAAACATGCAGTTGTTCTTGTTTGGTGTTGTTTGTTAGTGAAAAAAAAAAGTAACATCATGGCGGCCAGGCTGAAATAAAATAAAACTTGTGGAGATTCTGAAAAGCCTTGTAAATACCTAACTGTTTTAAACATTGTTATAAAATATTTTAAGTTTAACTTAGTTGTGATGTTAAAAAACATTTAAAATGTCTGCCGAATTTTGGAAAATAGAGAAGGATTTGTGTCGGTGCTGTCACAGCGAAGGAACGCACAAGAATTTAGCTGAACCCTGCCTTGAAGGAGGAGAAGAAATATATTCCGAAATGTTACATGAAACTCTAGATATTAATGTAAGTTTTAGTAATAACTTAAAGTAACTCCCTACAAAATAAGAAGGTACCTATCAAACCTGATTGCCATTTGGTCTTTTCGTGTGATAAATTAGGAGCAAGTATTGTTTATATCGTGAAATTTAGCGTTAATATTCTAAGGATATGCTCTGATCATATTATTAGCTTTTACTAGTAATTTAATTCTACTAATAGTTCAGTAACTGCAATAAGCGGTCAATGGTAATGGATATGTGCTGTAATAAAAACAAGGCATATAAACATTGTGAATTGTAATTTAACTTGAATATACAAGCACTACAACTAAGCTTGACAAGTGCCCCAATATAATCGGGCGGTACTAGGACAGGCCACTGTGTCCCAGATTCCAACTGGATTGTCTCAATTTTTTAGATATATTTTTTTTCATTTTATCAATCCAAACTTAACAAAAATTTTATGTATTGTATCTACATTATAGTGAGTATCTCCCTAGTGTTTTCTAGTAGGAATATCTACCTTGTGTTTATTTATACATATTTAACTGGTATTAAAAACCTGACTGTCCCATTTTTTTCTATCAAAAATCCTTTCAAAGAGTTGGCAACCCTAACTACATTTATCAAAGCTTACTATCACAATTATATTCCATTTATCCATGAAATAATGGTATTCTTTCAGATATCCCCAGTGTCTGGAGATCTCGGCACAGTCACATACACAATCTGCGAGGTGTGCATAATGCGGTTGCAGGACGCGTGGAGCTTTAAGCAGCAAGTCCTGCAATGCGAGAACCGTTTCAACGACCTCTACACTAGGAACATTATCAAATGTATGTGCATATAATAAAATTTTCAAATTCATTCATTTCTGTTATAAACTCTCAGCAAGCAAATACATACATACTTATAATTGTGAATACTTTTGTTTACTAATAATTGTCAATGATGTCAAATGTAATGTCAGACAACCGTGTCATATCTAACACTGATGGGATTTAATGACAAGATGTGTGTAGTTGCTGAATGCTTTAGTACAAACAAAGTTAGGTTAGGCGTAGCGGACCGAAGTGCAGTAGCGTTATGCTAGCTAAACATAAAATTATTACTAGTAAAATGTTTGAGTTTACTTGTACACATTTATGTCCAAACATAGATCCTACCACTGCTTCACTAATACTATACTTATTTCATCATATAACAATTTTTAGACTGCCTAGTTGGGCTATTAGTCAGCACGCTGGGTTCTATCAAAGAGGTCCCGGGTTCGAAGCCCATGTCGGGCCGAAAGTGTTATGTTTTTCTGTCTTGAAATAACTTAAACACAGCTCTGGAGTCAGGAAGTTGGTGGTGTTAACACCCCCGTGCCTCAAGCACGTTAAGCCTGGTCTGGTTGGGCTTGCCTGCGCCTGATCTCTCTATGGTCACGTCGGACTGCCGTGGGCAAACGTGGACAACACTTGTTACTGTTAATAAACTAATTATAATATTTAGTCATTCATTAAAGATAACCTAGTAAAGATTGCAGGATCACACTGAAATAGAATTCAGACCGCTTGCAACCAGTTGCTGTGGCAAATCGTTGGGGGGAGATTTTTATTTAGTAGTAAACGTCCTACAGCTCATAATAATGATGGTAAATTAAAGATAAAAAATTAAATGAATCTTTTGTTCCAGTGGAACCAGACTGCGTAGTTGTAGCTGTTAAGGAAGAAACTGGTAGTGATAATGAAGGTTAGTATCAATTTGAATTAAAATGCAAATTCAAAAATTTTTCATGTTCAAGCTATAGTCGCCCTTAAGGTACAGATAGTCGTCCACATATTCGATCTTGGTCCCTTTAATCTCAAAAACCTGGGCGACCGATCTTGCTCAGTTACTACTATTAAATAAAAAAAGTTTTATGATTGTTAATCTTATTAAAAAACTCAAAAAAAGTTATAAACTTTAATATACTTTAATACTTTAATATATACAAAAAAAAAATTAAAACATGTAAAGTCACCGAGCGAGATTCGAACCCTGGCGTCATGGAGTTGTCAGTGCGACGTTATACGCACTCGGCCAGGGCGCTCTTGCGTAGCGGTGTAAAATTAGCGTCCATATTCTGCGTCGAACAATGTGATCGATTTTTCAACCCAGATATCCCCCACGTACCAAATTTCAGCGAGATCTTTAGAGCCGTTTTCGAGATCACAAATATAAGATATAAATAAATAAATATACAAGAATTGCTTTGATATTGCTTTTTAATTGCGTATAAGCATCGCTATCCAGCGCGGTAATGCTGCCATCATCCTGGGAACCTTACCATAAGGACCCTTTTTATAATTTTTGTTTTTGTATTAAATAATTTATCTTAATTTTTATTATTAATTTGTAAATGACATTAAATATAAGATTCAGAGAATTGCTCGTTTAAAGGTATAAGATAGGTATTTTGAAATTGTCATTAATTTCGTCTAACATATATTATCCGGTATATTATTTTGTATTGTATTCCATATAGGCTCTTACCTCAACCGCCCAGATAGGCAATTAGAACACATTCTGATTTTAGTACAGTGGAAATATTCTGATGGCTGTTATTCTCGAGTCAGCTACTGTTATAGTTGTTAATGTTGGATCATCTGATAACGTTCCCCGCGACTTGACCCGCGCCAATATTCGAATTTTCCATACTAACTTTGTTCCCCTACTTCACCCTCCTGATGATTTTATATCGCGACAAAAAATAGCCTATGTCCTTCGCAAGGTCTCAAACTATCTCTGTACCAAATTTCAATTGAATCGATCCAGTATTTGACAGAGCCTATTTAATAAAACAAACAATCGAATCTTTCCTCTTTATAATAGTAGTGTAGACAAACCCTTATAAATTAATCAAAACCTTGTTACTGACTCATCTTGTCTTGTTTTGATGGCTTAGGATAACTAGTTTTTCTTTTACTCCTCAGGATTCAAAGAAGAAAGAATTGATGACAGCGACGGCGACTTTGAAATGACTTACGGAGATGGTTAGTATTTACTATAAGCACAGAATAAGTACTAGTTAGGCATGGAGATGATTGCTACTTTTAATTCATTTTCATTTCATGAAATGATGATTATTTTTCCTATGAAATCACATGTGAAATTTCATTGGCAATGATTTTTTTCGCAGTGTCATAATGTAATACTTTTTGCTATTTGCTACTTATGATGTAATATGAATTATTGTGAACTGTTGCTAATTTGCTACTAATATCAAAAAGTCATATTTAGGTTGTCATGACAAAATCATGGCAAACGAATCTAAACTTTATGTTCATAAGTTTAAAGTTCTTGAAATGCCCACCCAGTATCGATCGTCACCTTTGATCGCATTACTAGTGTGGGGCTGCCACGTTATTGCAGCGCGTCTAGTATGTTTGCGTACTCAGGGGTTGACAGTTTCCCAACCATACTACGTAAAAAGCAGGCTCACTTTTATGGTTGATGGTTCTGCAAGCCATCGCCGACAGTGGGGACTGTCCGCTTGTCGAGCACATGTGCCAGTTAACTCGCACTAAATTAGGTATTCAATACTAACATAGGTATAAGTTTTTTCTTTTTGTGCTACTAACTTTTTATGGATCCCAGTTGTCTGATAAATAAAGTTTTTTATTTATAAGCATTTACTATGCAATCTAAATATATTATTGCACTTGAAAAAATGACCACCAGAGGCGGGAATCGAACCCGCGTTCGGGTTGTAATCCCAATAACATTGATGAAAGCAACGCGGCATTACAGCGTTAAGAAGCACTTGAAAATTTTGACAGGTTCTGCCAACGCCAGGGTGGCCTAGAGGTTAGGCAATCGCCCGGTATGCGAGGAACGCGGGTTCGATTCCCGCCTGTGGTGGTCATTTTTTCAAGTGCAATAATATATTTATAATGTGTTTATTTATCTGCTGAAGAAACTAAGGGAGACAGACTAATTAAAATAAGCTTAAGGTTTAGTGTGTGCTTACACGGGCAACTAAAATTGCAGGGCAATTCCTATCAATATTCGCTCACTATGACATCACGCCACATTAAGCAATTTTCGGCGATGGCAACATGTATAGTCCGATAACTCCTTGCGCGACCCTCCTTGCACCCCGCATGACGTGTGGGGGGCCGTTTTTAGGGTTCCGTAGTCCGACAAGGAACCCTTAAAAGATCTTTTAGTCCGTCCGTCCTAGTCTGTCACAGCAGAATATCTTCTACGTTTATGGACTGATTTGCTTGTAACTTGGTTCGAGGATACTTCACATATAGATCTCATTTTTAAAACACAAAAAATAAAAATTTCCCCTTTTTAAGGGTACCTCCCCATACATGTAAAGGAGGTGGTGAATTATTTTTTTGTGTGCACCCCCTTGTGTGCGGTATCGTTGAAAAGGGCTATGAAAATAAGGTACGGTTTCCATACAACACTTTTTATATGATATAGCCCGCCAAAGTCGTTTACACGGTGTCCCCCCCCCCCCCCCTGTAATTTCTAAAGTCTTGGACCTATGAACTTCAAATCACTCACATAAAGAAACAGGCGCGGAAACTCTTATTTAAAATTATTTCGGGTATCCTGTGATGAATACTTTTGAATTATAAATAAAATGAAAATATATACTTTTTTTGCCTATACTGTCTAATGTTTTAAGTTAATGGTACGGAACCCTTCGCGCGCGAGTCCGACTCGCACTTGGCCGGTTTAATATAACAGATGTCGACTCGACCACATCCTTAAGTTTAGTTCCATGGACACTCGTAGTTACCTGCCGAGGCTGACAGCGCCAAAATGGCGATAATCAAATAGGTACTTTGATAATCGTACTGGCGGGGCGCGATATGGGGAAGCGGGAAGGGAGGCCAACTTGAACTGAACGCCTAGTATCATCTTATCTAAATAAAGGCCATTATTATTATTATAGTACGGTTCCTGCTCCTAACAAAATTCGATTTTATAATCCCATCCGGAAGAAAGCATGAAACTTGACACGATTGTAGCTTTCGTATGTGTACCTCATTTCCGATATGGAAACACGCTGGGAAGTGATTGCTTCTCCCCCCTTTTATCTCCCCCGTTCTGGTTTTCTGCAATTTCTGCAAAAACGGTAAGACCTAGGAGTTTACTGTTCAAGAAGCAAATCATTGTCGATAAATTACCTAAAAAACGATACTAAATTTGTAGTGGTAAGAAAGTGGTGAAGCAATCATTTTCCAGCGTGTTTCCATATCGGAAATGAAGTACACATACGAAAGCTACAATCGTGCTAAGTTTTATGCTTTCTTCCGGATGGGACCGTATTTCATGCTATAGCGAAGTCATTATACGCATTCAATGTATGGGAACCAATATTTTTCGGATCAAAGGATGAGCCTTGGCATACTTGTTCCTTAGGTAGACTAGTGTGGAAAACGCCCGGGAGTCAGCGGCTCACACCCCGCTGGGGGGCTGGGGGAGGGGGTGAAGTTCCCTTACTCCGCACGCACTGTGACTCGTCATAACTGCTAATTTATACCTACTAGGGCAAGTTTGGTATCGTTTTTAGCTAAGTTAAAGATGGCCGATTGATTTTTCAAATAAAAACCGAACATTTTCATACAAAAAAATGGAATTACGGCCAAACATTGAAAAAATAATTTTTTTTGGTAATGGCCATAAACTTTAAACCTGTACCAATATCTGCTTTTAAAAAATATAGGTAAATAGCCGCATTTATACAGATTCAAAAATATAAGCTTTGTTGAAAATATTAATAATAAAAATGTTTAAAAAAATATTTAACTCCACGCGGCAGACACGAAAATTCTTAGAAAAAATAACAGCAAAAAATAACTTTTATATGTTGCTAAGGACCTGTAACTACTAACTAGTGAGAAAAGAGTATGATAGGACATAATTTTAATGCTATTATGATAATAAAATATTGTATGAACCCTGTGTGTAGGTTTACCGTCGTATTTAAAAACTTATTGCTAAACTACATTTAGTGACAATATGGGGTGACTTGAAGGTATTTAATTAATCGAGCTACATAGATATGTGCTTAAAACACCTACATATATTTATATACTGTCTCTTATGTACATTTGCTCTCGCAATCGCTCAACTTCGTGCACTTATGTTGCCGCTGCAAGCACGTGCATCTGTGGCCGCCACACTTCATTTTCCAACTGCACCTGAGAATTTCAATAGATACATACAATACATGCTTCGGCTGCAACTGGCAAGTCTGTACATGTAGGTTTCCAGCGTAGGACTTTGGTCCATCAGTCCCAATTAGGTGGATCTTTTTATAAATAAATGCTTTCATGCATCGTTCATCGTAGAAAATGAATAAAACCTAAAGAAAAAGTATTTATAAATACACTATTGAGTGATTGGTTGATTACGTGATTACATAGTGTTAATACTCCATATTTTATCTACCTGTCATATAAAACGACCACAATCTTTTCGATAATGGAACATGCATCGCTGTTCCTGCTCACATAACCTGTCATAATACCTTCTGTGGCATTGGGGAAAGCATTCAGTGTCCACCGCAAATTTTTACCTTTACAATTGAAGCTGTAAACAGCATCTCACGGTCACACACGCCCATAATGGCATGAAACAGCGAAAGAACTTTTTCGCTTTGTGGTCCTGTAAAAAGCAAAAAAATCCTTATTGCCTACCCAGACGTGTTAATTAAGAGGAAAAGTAAATATCCAGGTCTTCGTAATAATTTTCACTAAGATTATTTGCTATCCCATGCCATAGTGGTGTTCTACAGTACCTATGTGTACCCATCAGTACCCATAGCTCCTTTAGGCACTCGTTGCACAACAGCGACAGCTAGCACCACGACTTCGGTCGTCGGTGTCTACGGTTTGAAACATGTACCATCATTCTTGTCTCCACCACTTCATAGTAACATGGAGCTCATCTTTGCGTATTCGGAGTGCGGTTTGATAGTAGGTATATCGGATTAGTCTGTGTCATACACGTCCTTATTAAGACTATTGTATGAATAGCAAAAGTAGAGAGCAAATAAAATTTCTTCGTTCGAAGTCAGTACCCGGGTTAGATGAGCTATCATCCAAACATCAAACGAATCACACTTTATGGGAAGGAAATTCGGATTTGAACAGGATCCTTGAAATGGACTGAGATCGAACAAGTCCAAAATTTTACTTCCAAAGACTATACAAGTCCACCTCCCTACGAGGGAAGACTGGAAACTACGCCCACCTAAGCCGAAACCGGATAGCATAATCTGCTATACGGATGGATCCAAAATGGATAGCAGTACAGGTGCGGGAGTTTACCTAAAAGACTTTCAAGTAAGTCAATGCATGGGTGTATTGGCAACAGTTTTCTAAGCGGAAGCCTATGCTATACTCTCATGTGCATTGAGGAATCTAGATCAAGGTGTTCAAAACCACACTATCTATATTCTTAGTGACAGGGCGTTAAAGGCACTGTCAACGGCAAAAGTAAACTCAAAATTAGTCATAAATGCCATTGAAGTACTTAACAGACTCAGTAAACATAATAAACTACGGTTAATATGGATACCGGGTCACACAGTAACCTGTGTGACCCCATCTGCTTTCTCGTAACCCTCGTAACCGAGGGTTACGAGAAAGCAGATGAATTAGCAAGACGGGGCTCATCGGCTTGTCTAATTGGCCCTGAGCCTTTTAAAGGATTGTCAAATGGAACAATTAACACGACATTCAAGAACCACATAAAGGCCAAACATGCCCAGGAATGGTCCAGGATAAATGCCCTGGATCCCTCTAAAGCCTTTCTGGATCTGAATGCTACAAAATGGTTTAAATACCTAATTCTAAACAGCCGCCAACACTCGAGACCTCTGCTGGGGGCATTAACTGGGCACTACGCCACAAATAAAATGCTTCTCAGAATGGGACTAACTCAGGACGGCAGCTGCAGAGCCTGTGGGGAAGAGCCAGAAGACATGAAGCACTTGATTTGTGAATGCGATGCACTGGCAAGAACCCGAATGGGTCTTCTTGGATTGGCTTACCCAGACTCTGAAGACTATAGGCTCTTCAGACCTAAAGACATAGTAAAATGTATACAGGAAGTTTTTAAGGAACACTGAAGAGTAAAGGTATGCGGAGTCACAAAAGATCCTTGTGGGTGGAGGTGCTCCGTGGGTCGATGTCCATGGCCCCTATAAAGAAAAGATAAGATAGATGAGCTATAGGTGCGTACACGTAGATACTGGAAAACACCACCAATACCAACCTTTACATGTGGTAGCAAATACTTTTGAATGTACACGTCCAGTAGTCAACATATATATTTTCTTTTTTACAGAACAACAAAAAGTAAGTTCTTCCGCTGTTCCATGCCTTAATGGGGCAAATGTGATACTGTTTCCATCTTCAATTGTAAAGGAAAAAAAGTGCGATGGACACTAAATGCTTTCCCCAATGCCACAGAACGTGTTACGACAGCTTATATGAGCAGGAACAGCGATGCATTTCTATAATCGAAAAGATTGTGGTCGTTTTATATGACAGGTAGATATTGAGTATTAACACTATGAAATCACGTAATTAACCAATCACTCAATAGTGTAATCATATCAGCCTATTGCAGTCCACTGCTGGACATAGGCCTCTGCAAGACTGCGCCAAATTTCACGGTCCTCCGCTTCTCGCATCCAGCCACCACCGGCCACCTTCCTCAGGTCATCGGTCCACCTAGCAGGGGGGCGTCCAACACTACACTACGTTTTTCGAGACGTGGTCTCCATTCGAGAACCTTCCTACTCCAACGCCCGTCGGTTTGCGACAGACATGACCAGCCCAATGCCACTTCAGCTTACTGCACCTCTGAACGATATCTATGACTTTCGTTTTTTGGCGGATGATCTCGTTCCCGATTATATCCCTTAGAGAGATCCCCAGCATAGACCGTTCCAAAGCTCGCTGAGCGACATGGTAGGAAGCACTGGTTATACACCCTGCTCTTCAGGCATTGCGGTAATGGTGACGACAAGATGTGACGCAACTTCCCAAATGCTGCCCAACCTAGCTGCACCTTTCTGGCGATTTCGCGCTCGAAGTTGTCACTACCCAGTTGCAACACTTGCCCGAGGAAAACGTATTCCTGTACAAGTTCGAGCGTCTCGCCGCTGACAGCTATCTGTTCCGGGAATAGTGTATTCGTAAAAACTTTTCTTTAGGTCTTGTTTATTTTCTACGATGAACGATGCATGAAAGCATTTATTTATAAAAAGATCCACCTAATTGGGACTGATGGACCAAAGTCGGTGACAGCTGGAAACCTACATGTACAGACTTGCCAGGGGCAGCTAAAGCATGTATTGTATGTATGTATTGAAATTCTCAGGTGCAGTTGCAATATGAAGTGTGGCGGCCACTAATGCAGGTGCTTGCAGCGGCAACATCAGTGCACGGAGTTGAGCGATTCCGAGGGCAAATGTACATAAGAGAAAGTATATAAATATATGTAGGTGTTTTAAGCACATATCTATGTAGATCGATTAATTAAAGACCTTCCAGTCACCCGACGTTGTCACTAAATCTAGTTGAGCAATAAGTTTTTAAAGTCGACGGTAAACCTATACACAGGGTTCATACAATATCTTTTTATCAAAATAGCATTAAAATGGTGTCCTATTCTATGAACACCATACTCTTTTCTCACTAGTTAGTAGTTACAGGTCCTTAGCAACATATAAAAGTTATTTTTTGCTGTCCTGTATTTTTTCTAAGAATTTTCGTGTCTGCCGCGTGGAGTTAAATATTTTTTTAAACATTTTATTATTTATATTTTCAACAAAGCTTATATTTTTGGAATCTGTATAAATGCGTCTATTTACCTAAAAAATATTTTTTTAAATTTTTGGCCGTAATTTTATTTTTTTGTATGAAAATGTTCAGTTTTTATTTAAAAAATCAATCGGCCATCTTTAACTTAGATGAAAACGATACCAAACTTGCCCTAGTAGGTATAAATTAGCAGTTATGACGAGTCACAGTGCGTGCGGAGTAAGGGAACTTCACCCCCTCCCCCAGCCCCCCAGCGGGGTGTGAGCCGCTGACTCCCGGGCGTTTTCCACACTAGTCTACCTAAGGAACAAGTATGCCAAGGCTCATCCTTTGATCCGAAAAATATTGGTGTTGGCGTATAACAACCCAACTACTAAGGACCAGTACTATTTTATGTATTTTAAATTATATTTTCATAATCAAAACCTTTTAGGTAACAACTCGGACTCGGACATGGACACTCAAGACACAAAGGCAAAGCCCAAAGCGAAGCCCAAGGCCAAATCGAAGGCAACACCGAAGGCACCACCAAAGAAAAAGTCAGCAACCAAAACATCCACCACCAAGGAGGCTGCTGAGGGCCAGGCGGTGGCGAAGGAGAAAAAAGGTAGGTGTCTCTGTAACATCTGCTAGGTTTGCGTGTGGAGTTTCGAATACAGTTGAGGAGAGATGACCGTTCTGTTTATTTTTACCCGGATTCCATATTCGAAATTTCGTGGTTTGGTCAGTCAAAATTCTTTAATATACTAATAATAACAAAGAAGCGTACACATCCTAACTCACTATCGTATCTCAAAGGGGCCTCTTCGTATTGGATCCATATCCCCACGTACGCCTTCCAAATGGACCGGCCTCGTGCCGTGATTTCCCGCAGGAGAGATACAAATAATAATAATGTCCTCCCAGCCGAATTTCGACTACAGCGCGGCCAGAAGATATAGTGCACTATCTGTTCCTTCACGTTCACTCTCATAATTCGGTGAAACGGCATCAGTCCGACCTGACCTTACAGAGATCAGGCGCAGGACCAACGGCTTAAAGTGCTTTCCGGGGCACGGGGGTGTTAAAACCGCCATAACTTTACTATAATAAATTGACGACTTGACGCTCATCTAAACATGCTATACAGGCAGCTATCTGGGCCCTATTTCACAAAGATATTAGTTTACTAGTATATTAGCTATTAGTTACTATTGTAAAAATTATAAGTCCTAATATTTTTCATATTATATTATTTATTTTCTCAAAAACGGGTATTAGACTAATAACTAATAGTAGCAGACTAATAGAAAATATTAGGCTAGCTTGGATGTTCATACACTTATTTTCCATCCATGAATAAAAAACCGGGCAAGTTTTCTGGTGGGACTCGAACCCACGACCCCTGGTTATCCGGGCGATTGCTCTTCCAACTGAGCTACAAAGGACGTTAATCACTCGACGAATCTTTGTTAGTGCTTGCTGCCCCATTGCGCTGGCGTTCCATTTTACCATTACTTTTTTTTTCGAGTTATTATTGCACACAATTCATTACTGTCTTTAGGTGAGGCTCGAACTTTTGACCCTTCGCTATCCGGCTTACCTTTAGTTTCTAAAGTGTTATTGAAATCATGATTATTCTTTCTTGTGGTTTAGTTCAACAAAAGGGTCCAAATTCCCCTTTATATTTACAAAGAAGTATAAGACAAAAGGTCTTTAATGCTGACAAACAATGACGATCCATGATTAGCGAATATGGGATCCGGTCACTAGGGATCTATGTTTCTTTTTCAGAGCTGTTGCCAGGAAATTCGTACGGTTAAGGCGGCTAACTCAGAAATTCGACATAATAGCGGTACCTGTTTTGAAAACGATACTTGCTACTTAAACAATTTAAAAAACGGCCACTGTGCCGTACAAAAACCCAACGTACCCAACCTTCACTGGTTGGGTTATATTAGTGCTGTTGATCCTGACTCTTGATTCTATAAGCTACAATCAAAGATGCCCGAAGAGACATACCTAGATTATATATTATAGGATAAGTCATGATGTCTTGCACAATTTATACTAAACTCGTGGAAAAATCCAAAGACTTTTAGTCGGTTCGATTCCGGCTCCGGCTCCTGAAATTAGAAATATCATGTTCCTCTCCTCATGGTTAATATCTGTTGGTATTAGTCGTTAAGCCTAGTCAGAGGCTCTAGGGCGGCTTGATAACATCTGACAGTAGGGTTTGTCACTTGCCTTATAGACACCCCTCCACCAATCCGCATTGGGCCCGCGTAGTGGAGAATGGCTCGTACCTCCTCATAGTTGAGGTGAGGCCTCTTCCCAGCAGTGGGATCTATACTGGCTGACTTTGCTATGTTCCTCTGCACTATTAATGTTAGGCTATGGCTGCTGGCAAGTGCATGTAGTTTTTGCTTCGGCGGAATTGTGTCCGCAGTCTAAGACTTCCAGGTTTGCCAAGGTAGACCATGCCCAGTGGGAGTTTTTATGTCAGCGTAATAAGAGACGTATTGGAGTATCTAACCTTCCAAAGGATTATCCGGGCTTATTATTGTTATAATTCTGTCTTCTAATATTATAAAGAGGAAAGATTTGATTGTTTGTTTGTATTGAATAGGCTCCGGAAGTACTGGACTGATTCAAATTAAATTTAGTACAGATATAGTTTGAGACCCTGGGGAGGACCTAGGCTACTTTTGTAGCGAAATAAAACCATCAGGGGCGTGAAACGGAGGAAAAATGTTTGTATGGAAAATCCGACTTTTGGCGCGGCGAAGTCGCGGGGAACTGCTAGTTGTAATTAAAATTTAAGTCAGTCTACGTCATTTTGAATGACTTGGTGTCGACGGGTTTAGACAAGCTTTAGTATAGGTAAGTACCCTTGTTATAGCACATTAATACAAACGGTCAGCTCTTCTCAACTGTTGTGGGATTTATGTAATATTCTCTTTTCAATTTACTAATTTCATTTGGTCGTGCGTCGGTTTCCAAACGTATTGAACTTACTAAAGAAAAAATTAATAATAGGAATTCATTGAAACTCCATACAGAACCGATTGTTTTAAAACAAATACGAAAATGCATTAATGAAAAATCAAAGAACACAAACAATAACACCGTCGGTTGACACTTAAAAAAAAATTAACTCATTTTTTAAACTAATTTCGTAGGTACTCTGTCAGTTAACACATTTATGTTTGTCATTTTGTCTGTAGACTGATTACATTTCATACTCTGGCGTTAACGTATTTTAATTTTACTGACAGTCAGCAGCAGCAGTGTCAGCCAATACACTAAAATTTGACGCTCTGTAAGTTAACTCAATAACATTATCCAGATAAATTAAATAACATTTGACCCCTGACTCTGTAAGTTATTATTACAATAGTATTTAAAGCTCTGTCAGTTATCATCACAATAACATTTAACGCTTCATAAGTTATCACAATAATATTTAATGCTCCATCAGTTAACACAATATCATTTAACGCTCTCTCAGTTAGCACAATAACATTTTTGCCCTCTGTCCTTTCCGCCCACGAAGTCCACGAACACATCATTTCATTGATTGGATTTGATAAAAAAAAGAATGGGGACTTAATATTTACTTCGATTTATAGAAAAAAAATTGACAAATGAGCACCAAAAAATAAAACGATGCATTTTCGTATTTGTTTTTCTTTTTCAAATATAATATTGTGTGTTTACTATGTTATTGATATTTTATTGAATTTGACCGAATATAACATATTCTTTTTCACATTACAATTGATTTTTGCTAGCATTTTAAACTTCTATTCGAAGCGTGAAACATTTTCGTTGTTTTAGGTGAATTTTAAAGATGATGTTAATATTAGGCCCTTTTTAATTTTGTACGTTTTGTACTATACATTATGGTTTACTCTATTTACTATACGTTTATTGTGTCGACTCTACTTGCGTCCACTTCGAAATGCGTTTGCCTGCTAATTTTATGCGGCTGTGTCTTGAGGACACTTAATTATTACGTTTTAGACAAAACTGCCAAACAAGCGTTTTATACTTGACTGAACACCGTGTACTTTGAATGAACTTCTAAATGAAAACCACATTGACCACTTAGAATGTAACCCAATCAGACCACAACGTCACTGGCACTGTCCGTCATACCGCCAAGAAGCATCAAGAGGAGGACGGAACTGAAACTGTTTATTTTCTTCTTCTAGGCGGTAAAGCTGCCAAGTTCCGCCTGACCGAGCAGGACTATACGCGAGACGGTGACATATACCAATGCGGCCGCTGCGAAAAGCGATACGAGAAGTTTTTCTCGTTGAAATTTCACGTGAAGACAAAACACTATCGCATCCCCAAGTACCGCTGCCCGTACTGCGAGGAGCAGTTCATGACGCCCGCGCCGCTCACCGTGCACAAGCTCGAGGCGCACGCGGTAGACGACCGCGCCAAGTGCAACGCTTGCAAGGGCGTCTTCAACTCGGAAAGGCAACTCAGGAAACACCTGAACAACTTTCACATGATGGGCGAACAGCACAAATGCGAGTTTTGCGAATACGTGTCGTTCAGCTTCGAAAGTCTGTACAAGCATAAGTTCAAACACAAGACTGTGAAGGACTATCAGTGTCGGTTCTGTAAAAAGGCGTTTCTAAGGAAGACGACCCTGGATTTGCATGAGAGGATCCATACCGGGGACAGGAGGAAAGTTTGCCAAGTGTGTAGCAAAGCGTTCGTGCAGAAAGCTAGCCTCAATTATCATATGACGAAGTACCATCCGGAGGTTAACTTTTAGTGCCAGTGACTTAGTGGACTTATTTAGTGCTGGGTGTAGTGAAATATTAGGCTTTATCACGATTTTATTTTAACATGAGCATAATATTTTTTTTTTGTAAATATTGAAGTTTACGAAAATATATTTTTACTTTTTATATGAAAATCACTAAAAGTCTAAACTTGTATAATATACAGAAACATAATATAATTTTATTGTATAGTTAAGCTTCTAGAACTTGTAAGTACACCTGATGTACTCAATAATTTATTTAAATAATTGATGGAATTTACTAGTTTGCTCACTAAAGTCAGAATCCTCTTTGAATGCTATTTTCATTGTTAGTATTGACAGTTTTAGCTGGGTTTAACTGTCACATATGCCGACAAGATGATGACATTGTAAGATTATTGTGACGCAGAATGTACCCTATATATTAAATTTAAGTTATCAAGCCATACAAACCTTACGAAAACTTTTTTAAACTATGATTTTTTAAAAACATAACTGTGATATAAAAAGGGTTCCTTTTTGATTTAGGAACCCTAAAAATTTGTGAATGGACTTCAAGTGATCGCATAAAAGTGGGTGACATAATGATAATTACATATTTGGCGTACAATTCTTTTATTATTGTGTCTGTAACTCGATTTAGCTAATCGAGAATCTACTAATGATCATTAAAAGTTAACTGATGCAGACTATTTTTATGGCATAAATGCAAGTAGGTAAGTAAGTACCCTACATATGATTATATTTTTTCATGTTTACACATCTTTTGTTGTTTGCAATCACATATCATCCAAAAATAACATTTACCAGTCCTTTATATAGCCATGTTACTTGAATTTGTTTAATGCTCATATGTGTCTATACTTACATATAATATGCCTTATAAATACGGAAATGCAATCTTTTGTAGAAATTATACTTTATGACGAAAATAATCATTTAATACAAAATGTTGTAAAATAATAATAAATGTAAGTTATTGCAAACCGCATTTATATATTAATTTTGACGAACAATATTTATTAAAAAAACATACAGTCGAATTGGAGAATCTCATCCTTTTGGTGTCGGTTGAAAATTGACTTGAAGTAGGTGAAGTTGGCGCTGTACCGGATTTTGAAGTGAATCTCTTGACAGTGGCAGTGTCTGTTACACACTTGATTCACTTCATGAAAGTAAAAAATATAGCACTCTTATTGACTGGCTTTAGGAGGGTCTGGAACCCATTAGTCTTCGCTTTCCGGGCGAATGCTCTCTCTACTGAGCTACCGCGGACGTTAGTTATTCGACTAATTTTTGTAAGTGCTTGCTGCGCTTCTGAGCCAATGTCGATTGCAAAGTTGGAATTTCGCGTTGCTCATTTAGTGAACAAAGCATATGTGTAATATAATCACGCGTATGCTTTGTTCACTAATGGTTTACAATCCAAGCTTTACAATCCAAATTATTTACTCTTACATAAACTGATCCACCTTTACACACTTTATTTACTAGTACTGATGGAATCCACATGTCATACAAAAGTTTTGCAGTATGGAAAATGAAATTATATGGAATGGTGAAAAATAGTTTTGGTTTTTTAATACCATCTTCCTGGAACAGCTGCAATGGTTCTGTTTTTTTTTTTTAAATTAAAAAGTTTTAATGTTGTAATATCCTTTCCTGTTATACCCATAGAGAAGGGGGGGGGGGGGGTGATAATTAGATATTCTTCCGAAATTGCGATCGTTTAATGGATTAATGGGCAACCGGCAGCCGCAGATGCACGCAGTGCACAACCGGTATGTAGTCCGGATATAACAAGTGAAGGGCATCTTTCTTTTCTAGGGAACAGACGACGCCCGGACTATTACAGCGTCACCGGCAATCGGTACGCGTGCAACCTATGCGAACGGACGTTCACATCGCAACCGCTCGTCTCACAGCACTACCGATTCGTGCACTTAAAACGGCGCCCAAAACAACGCAAGTGTCCCCACTGTGAACAGAAAGTACCCGGATACCTCCGAGCGTATCACCTCGAAGAGAAACACGGGATACAAGCTCCAACTTGTGGCGTCTGTCAAAAGAAATTCCGATACCCCTGCCACGTACTCAGCCACCAGAGGAAAGTGCACTTACGAGAGAGACCCGTCACTTGTAATATCTGCGATAAAGAGTTCTTTGATAACTTAAGCCTCAAATCACACATGTTGACTCATAACAGCGTAAAGAAATTCAAGTGTGATCTATGCGCGCAGGAGTTTAGGTGGAAAAATAACTTGAAAGACCACATGTTGGTACACATGGGCGTTAGGAAATACGCGTGCAAAGTTTGCGACAAGGCGTTCGTTCAGAAGTCGTCGCTTAAACAACACACCTTGCGAAATCATTATTGACAGGTGTCTACCCAATTTGAGAATCTCATCCTTTTGGTGTCGGTTGAAAATTGACAGTGGCAGTGTCTGTTACACACTTGATTCACTTTATGAAAGTAAAAAATATAGTTTAATTTACTCTATACCCTTACGCGGCAGCAGTAGTCGACATGTCGTCGCGACACTTCTGGATTCTATGTATACAAGGTGTCCCAAAAAGAGCATGCCAGACTGTCACTAAAGATAGCTTAGCCATAGACCTTACAAATAAAAAACATGACACTTATAAAAGTGTCATGGTTTGGGAGATAATGCCACTTTTTTGTACTTTTCTTGTATGAAGAAAACTAGAAAGTGGCATTATCTCCCAAACCATGACACTTTTATAAGCGTCATGTTATTTTTATTTGAAAGCTCTATGGCTAAGCTATCTCCAGGGTCAGTCTGGCGTGCTATTTATTGGGCGAAAAGTAAAAAAAATATCAAAAAAAAACCTTTTTTAGAGATGAAAGGTCTATGGCTAAGCTAATTCCAGTGTCAGTTTGCCATAGCTAGGGTTTATGATTTCTCGAGCTTATCTATTTCTTGGGTATCAAGAATTCTCGAGCCCAATTTCTCGGGTCTCGGGTTTTATTTAGCGTACCTATTCGGTTCAAAAAATGAAAAAATATCAATAGAACAATGTCTAAACATACCTACAAAAAAATCGTCTGCTTGTTCTGTCTTACAAATTAGCCTTTAGAAAAATTAACCATACTTATATAACTTTATCAGACAGCCGGTTCCTTATTTTATTAATTAAATTTTCTGATATTAAAAATATCTATAATTTTTAAAGTAAAATTTGTTAAATAAGTTTTACAATGAAAGTAGTACTTTTATGCATGAAATTGTCGGGTCTGTTCAAGTATTTTAGCAACGATATATGATTTCTCGAGTTCTCGACTTTTCTCGAGCTTAATTTCCCGGGAGCAAAACCCAACGATTTCCCGGGAATTCTCGGCTCGGGAATTCCCGGGAATTAACCCTAGCCATAGCAAAATCACATAATTATAGAGTACTAGTGGTTCCTTGCGACTTCGCCCGCAAAAGTTGAATTTTCCATATAAACTTTCATCCCCCATTTCCCCCTTTAATGTTTTTATATCGCGACAAAATGTAGTCTTTGTCCTTTCCAGGTCTCCATACCAAATTTCATCTCAATCGGTTCAGTGGTTTAAGCGTCAAGAATTAAAAGACAGACAGACAGACACACTTTCGCATTTATAATATTAGTATGGATGACTAACAACAAATAAAAAAGTTCTGTAATAATAAAAGAAAAAAAGTTACGATTGTTTAAAAGTAAAATTTTGGGAAAAAATCAATATAGTATTGACATCTCTCAAATCATGAAACTTTAATTCGGGAAAGTAAGTAGTGTTCAATAAATAGCCTCTATATGTGATTTTGCTATGACGGGTTGAGTACCAGTCACCCTGTATATGAAAGCTTCGTTTCGCTAGCTGCGAATAGTATTTTAGAAACACATAGAAACCAGTAGAGTCGCGGTGACATATCATACCGTCTGCTGCTGTCGCGTTTGGTCGGCTGCGAACTTACACCTTAACCCTACTATTATTCTAAAGCTGATTGATACTATTACTGTACCGTGAATGAGGGACTGAGGTTTATTTGTGTAATAAGTTGAAATTTGCTTAATATAAAATTTTACGTAAAAAGATTTTATTATTACAACTATTACCCACCTGCCTTTATATTACTTATTACATCGAAGATGATTGCATTTGATTGTGCCTTTCCCCGGCCACGACCGTTTGGTTTGACATATTTTTTGCTCTTTTCGATTTTACATAATTATACCTAAGTCCTGGATTTTATTTATTTTGTTGAAAATAAGTTCCCATTGGAGAAAGCTACCACTGGCTGTGAAATAAAAGTTTTTTATTTTTATATATTTGCACTTTTTCTTTCTTTCATTTCTGTGATTATTTTACTATGTTTTAAGTGATCAATGAAGAAGCTTGATTACGTTTGTAAACCATTATTATTATTTTGTACTACTGCCATTTAGGCCATCCCGGTTTAAAATCCTCTATCTAAGCTCAACCTTTGACACTGCTGCTATTTTTTGCTGTGTTGTCAGGACATGTGAACATTAAAACTTTCTAAAATGCTCTTATACTTATCCGAAGGCATCATTAGACTAATTCGTCATTAGTAAGTAGGTACGAAAATCAATTACATCGATTATAATACTGCTACTCTAGACATCACTAGCGTATGGTGGACATCACTAGAACTCTCATGGGAGGACACTATGGATTGCCCAGCGCAGATGGCTTTTACTATAATCTTCTGTAATAAAACTATGAAAAAGAAGATAATTATTCAACAAAGTGTTCCACTGTTTTATAGTTGGTTAAATGTAAAACCACGGGAGTTGTACGATGCTAAACTGGTTATTTTCAAAATCATAAAAGAATGAAAGTGTAGGCTGTATGTTGCGTGGCGGTAGCGTATTTAGAATTTCAACACTTGACGCTGAAGGTTCGTGGATACCACATTTAGGTATCCACGAAACTTCAACTTCAGCTTTCCAATATCTTAAAGGCAATAAAGACTTATATAAGTTTAAATAAGAAACCAAAAATTCGCGAATTTTATAAATAAGAAAGAACACTGAGTGTTAAAAAAATATTAAAAACTAAGCAATAAAGACCCAAGAAAACATGATACTTAGTTCTCAGATTCCCCTAGAAATCGTAAGATTCACATTATATCTTTCTTTTCTAGGGGAACATGAGGAACTAATCAACATGCCATATATCGCCGGGGAAAGAGATGGGGAAAAACAGTTCATTTGTAGCTGTTGTCAAAAGCCGTTTAACAAGCTGCAGAATTTCGCACAGCACTACAGAAATGTGCATTTGAAAATGCGGCCCAAGTTGCGGTCGTGCCACATGTGCCCCGTGAAGGTGCCGGGGCACATGCGCACCAGGCACATGGAGGAGGCTCACGGAGTGCCCCGCCCTCAGTGCCTCGCTTGCGGGAAGAAATTCGCTTTCCCCTTCCAGGTAGATTCCCTAGATAGAATTCTACTAACCTTGGCTTAGCTTAACATTAATGATATGACTTTTAACACGAGGTTGTAAATTTACTTTTGTGTTTGAGTTAACTGCCTCGTTTGTCTAGCGTTTGGCACGCTGGCTTCTATCGGTACCAGGTTCGAATCCCGAGTTGGTCCGTAACTTATTTCTGTCTTAAAATGACTGAAACAGCTCTGTAGTTGGGAAATTGTGGTGTAAACTCCCTCGTGCATAGGAAAGCACGTTAAGCCGTTGGTCCTGCGCCTGTCTCTCCGGTCATGTTGGACTACAGTCTCACCAAATTATGAGAGTGAAGGAACGGCACTAAAATACCACCTGAGTACCTGGTTGATATCTATAGGAAAGTCTTTCGTTGTTAATAAAACAAAACCTTGGCATAAGACGCTTATTAACCTGAATAAATAATAATGTAAAGGTATTGATCCGTAGAGTAGCTTTCTTATGAACAATCAACAATAAATGAACCACTTTACAGACCTTCCCCTCTTACCATACCACCAGAAGTGAGCATATAAAAACCTTTCAGGTGATCCAGCATCAGAAGTCGTTCCACATGAATGAAAAACCTTACGCTTGCTCCAAATGCGACTTGCGTTTCTCGGTGCCATCGAAATTGGCGAAGCACGAGGTCAAGCACTCTTCTATCAGGTCGTACGAATGCAGGTACTGCGACAAGACCTTCAAATGGAAGAAAAACCTCGAGATCCACGTGATGATGCATTTGGACGTAAGGAAACATGTGTGTATCGCCTGCCCCGCGGCGTTTGTTCAATCCAGCAGTCTGAAGTATCACATGATGAAGAGACATCCGGACCTCGTTTGAGTTTAAACTTCATCGAGGAAAATTGCGCTTTGAAGAATACTTCTGATGCGGTTTTTTGACGATCGATGCAGCGTTTATAGGAATGTAAAAACAACTTCGTATCTACATAGTAGACGAAATAAATAGATAATAATTAGCAGAAACAAGATTGTTCTTTTTTCTACGTCTTCCTCGTCGGTCAGTTAGGGTGGCAATTTTACGAAGGTGAGACCTTCTTTTTTAAAATGTCAGGTATACAAAAAGTTATTGCATGCCAGCCCTAGTATCGGCCTCTAAAATATGAACTTCCTTGCAGTAGGTACAATACCTATTTTCTTTGTGGAGTGCATATCTGTGGGAGTACCAAGGCCAGGCAGGCTCTCCAAAAATCCCAAATGTATTTTACAGCTATTAACGGTGTGTGGTGAAATAACAATTTGTTGCCGTTGATTAGTTGTAAAAGACGGACCAACTCGCAAAGACAATGGTTAGTTGTTCCTTGATATTTTATCTGGTTTTTATTTTATTTAATCAACCAACCAAACACTAAGCTAAACCGTATTATATAATCTCAAAGGTAAATATATCGCCGGGTGGCCTATGTTCATATCCTTCACAAGTAGTGTGAGATAGTTTTGTTGGAAGAGTTCTGGTAATAACAGCCATCTGTTTATTCCAGATGCACCTCTGTGCGAGTTGATGTTAAATTACAGCACAATCAAGGACAGCATCTGGGTGAAATGTCGCTGCAATATATGTTACCATGTCACCGAACAGTCGCGGAGCATGGAGAACCACATACTTAGGGAACACTCGTCTGAAAATGAGTTGAGCTGTCCGCTGTGCGAAGTGAAAGTGCAAAAAAAGTTTAAAAGAGAACATTTAGCCAAAATCCATGGCGTTGTGGAAAAAAGTGTTCATGGAATCGTAATGATGAAAGAGGTGCGTTCTAGGGTTTGTCCCGCATGTCAATTGGAATTCGACACTCTGCCCGAGCTGAAACAGCACAAGCGTGATACAGAAACAAAGGATCTGCTGCATAATCTGTTTTGCGGAATTTAACAATAAAAAGCTTGAAGCTTGAGCTGTCAAGAGTCACAAGCGGCGACACGACGAATTGCGTTTTTCGCTGCGCTCGAAACAGGCGCCTTCTGTCAAGTCGTACCGATGCAAGTACTGTGATAAGACTATCAAATTGATAGCTTGTTTAACCACGTCATGGCGCATCTAAGAAATAAAATACATTGTATCGTGCCGCGGCGTTTTATCACTCCAGCAGTCTAACATGACGAAGAGACATCCGGACCTCGTTTGAATTTAAACTTAATCAAGGCTGGAGGCTTAATTAATCAAACTAGCGCTGTGAAGAAAACTACTGGTGCAGTTTTTAGTAAACTAATGCATCGTTTATAGAAATTTGATTGAGTTGATTTATTTTTAATTACGCGCTTCAGGTGCCATTGCCTCAGGGCTCGTAACTGGGTTGAGGGTAGATGCAAATACGAGTAGGTTCACGTGTTACCGCACAAAACTGTCTTGCCGTGCCATTTTATATTTGTTTTCGTGATTCGGGTAATAAAAAATGCAAATTACCTACTTTGAAATTTACTATGGAGAACCTATTGTTTGTTACCATCATCATCATCCGAGCTACTGTTTGTATCGTGTGGATTTTTAATTTTATAAAGTTTTACTTTTATTCGTGACGTGGTATCTAGGTTTGGTAGGCTAGCTTATCCTGACTGAATTATGTTTATTTTATTGTACGCTTAATAAATAGTCGTATTCTATAGCCACCTAAGTAAAGTTGTCAAGTATACCTAAGACTCTACTTTCATTAAGAATACTTGGGCTATGTTAAAAGAATTCCGTACCTACATAGTAGAATAAATAAATAGTAGATATATGTTTATTATTGGTTATTCAACTTCTTCCTTGTCCGGTCAGTTCGTTTGGAAATATACATTTTAGACGACAGTGTTGCCTTAAACCGAAAGCTATAGTGATTACGTTTATTAAGGCAGTAGGTATAATACCAAGTCTCATTATAGTGTGCATATCTAAGGGTGTACCTATTTAGCAAGGCCAGTTCTGCAGGCTCTCCAAAACTCTCAGATATATTGCCCCTCCAATAGTGTATGGTGACAAAACAATTCGTTGCCATTGGTTGATATATGGTGTAAACAGTGTTGCCAGCACATAAATGAAAAAAAAACTTTAATCGAAAAATGCCGAAATTGAAATAAATAAAACTTAATTTGACAAAAAAAATAGTATTTAATAGTAAAGGGTTGAGGCGAGGAAAAGCCACAAAAAGGCCGGTGACTATCAAGGGCCGACATGATTTCAAAAAGGCTGATAATCTGCCCTCATTGGCCGAACTGGCAACACTGGTTGTAAAACACGTACCAACTCTCAAATAGAATGGATTTATTTAAAAACTACATCATCGCCGGATCGGTGGTCGCTGTTATCTATGTCCAATTGTACATGTCCTTAAAAGGTAGTAAAGTATTTTATGTTGGACCAGTTCTGGTAATAACAGCCATCTGTTTATTCCAGATGCACCTCTGTGCGAGATGGAGTCCAAATACAGCTCCATTAAGGTGGGTATCTGGGCGAAATGGCGCTGCAATATATGTTACCATGTCACCAAAAACGTACGGAACATAGAGAAACACATACTAACAGAACATTCTTCCGAAAATGAGTTAAGCTGTCCGCTGTGCGAAGCCAGATTTGTGAAAGAAAAGTTCAGACGACAACATTTAGCTAAAATCCACAAAGCGGTTGAAAAGAGTGTTCGTGGATCCGTAATGATAAAAAAGCTTCGTTCTAGGGTTTGTCCCACATGCAAATTGAAATTCGAGACGCTGCCCGAGCTGAAACAGCACAAGTGCGATGAGGAATTACGGAATCAAGTACAAAGGAACTGTTGCACTATCTGTTTTAAAGAATTTGCGGATAAACAACAGCTTAGGTCGCACAAGCGGCGACATACGAAACGTAAATGTCGCTATTGCGAAGAGCGAATTGCCTTCCTTGATCTGCAGCGTCACATAAAAGCAGAGCATATTGATCTATTGCCTACGTGTTCCATTTGTGGGATTAAAAGTTTATCCAAAAGTGCTGGATCGGCACATCATAGAAGAGTCCATTTAAAAGAGAAGAGAGTGTCGTGTTCACGTTGCGATATGAAGTTTTTTGACAATTCTATGCTAGTTAAGCATATGGTTCGACATGATCCTGTAAAAAAGTTCGAATGCAAGTCTTGCAAAAAATGTTTTGCCCGAGAAAATACACTTAGGACCCACGAGAAAATCCATACGGGTGATAAGAATATAATGTGTTACGTTTGCGGGGAGCGGTTCGTTCAGAAGGCGAGCCTGAATTACCACATGACAAAACATCACCCGGGAATGAAGATTCATTTTGTTCATTATGTTAAAAATAAAGAAAAAGATGACATGTTGACGGAGAAACATGCTGCAGCGGCAGGGCCGAGTCATGAATAGCTCATCTTCATCCGATGAATCATGCTTATTTTATCATTTATTTTGGTGAAGAGCTCAAACACGTATTAAATTAGCAGTTGTTGTCATATTTTTGCGGTTTTGCCGGACCTTGTGGCAATTGAGAAAATAGCAATAAGACTTTGATTTAAGGAATAATTAAAAGACCTCATTGAAGACGAGTTTTTTTTATTCCCCTTTCACGCTACAATCAGGGTTGTGTTTGAATAGCTAAATGTTTTCCAAATTCTAGTTCGGTTGTTGACATTGGCTGCCATATCAGAAAATACTCAAAAAAACTCAAACCCAAAATTTCAAAAATGGCAACACTTATTTGAAATTTTTTTGACATATTGTAGAGCATGATTAAACTAATCTGTACCTAAAGAATTATCCTTCATTATTGGGACACCCTGTTTATAGCCTATGTCACTACGATTCTGACGAGTTCAACGACACCTCATATGTCAAAAACTGTCCAGCCGTTTGGCCTATGCTAGCGGTATTTACCCGGCTGAGGAAGGAGGGTTATGTTTTTCGAGAGTATGTATGTATAATTGTTTGGCACGCTCTATAGCCCAAACGGCTGGACAGTTTTTGACATATGAGGTGTCGTTGAATTTATCAGAATTGTGGTAGTGCCATAGGCTATATATATACATTTTTTAATAGCACCCACAAATGAAAACCAAAAGGTGTGTGTGTGGGGGGGGGGGGGGGGGTGTATTGTTTTATTCTTTACCATAGCAATATGGGTATCAAATAAAAGCCAGTGAAAATATAATTTTAAAAATATAATTATTTTTGCAGCCAGGTGGTTTGTTTTGTCTATAATTATGTTTGCTTGTTAGTCACTATTCACTCGCACCGGTTCTCGTCCAATTTTAAAGTGCCTGGTTTTTGGTGAGTTTATGCAGAAGCTTTATGTGATGCTATATCCAAAAGTTTGGAAAAATTCATCGAAGGCAATAGGGATGGGATAGGTATTTGTAATAAATTTGTGTAACTCTCTGATTACAAAATTAAAGTGAAAAAAGTTGATTGATTCGACACAAGGGCTATCTAAATATGATATTTACCAAAGTTTGGAAACATAGGTATTTGGGAAGTATGGAAAACTAAAAAAACTAAATATCTTCACCAATAAAATGTTAAAGTGATTGAAAATTATTTTAGGAAGTACTTTTATGTTTTCTGCTGAATACAATTTTTGGTTTTTCTTGCGCTACATGTTCTACAAAAAGTTAAAATGTGTAAAGTTTGCATCTATATGATCATAATAATGTAATGTATCAACTTACAAAAAATTATAAATATTGACTGCTTGCGGTCGAAGTTATAGAATTAAATGTGATGAAACGAATGAACAAAAGTATAGGTATGAAACAACGGGCGCGGGCGGTGGGTGGGGCGGGGCAGGCGAGTTGTCGCGCGGTGCGACCGCGCGGCCGCTAGCCGGCGATAAAAGACTATTCTGTCACGTGTGATGTTACTGCGAGGAGTGATATTCATGATTTGATTCAGTAACATACCAGGTATTCACTGTACTGTCTAAAAAAGGAAACTGAAATACTAATGCGACAATTCATCTTTGTTTGCTGAGATTGCGAACTCGCAAGGAGTTGCCTAACTGATGTAAAGTAGGACCTAGGAAATATTTGAATTTATTTGGCATTTTAAGTACGTATCGTAGATACTTATCCTAACAGTATTTACCGTACGTTGGTAGTAGCTGTGCATGATAGACCTGTGTCCATCGATCTATTATCGTCAACCGATTCGATCATGACCCATTCGTGTGGTGATTGCGTTATAATTATTCGATCATTTCGTTCATTCGGTGTCGCCAAGGGCGTTCAGGAATTTTTGGCGGCAATTTAATAAAAAAAAACACTAGTATGAGAAATGTAAAAAAAATCATTTTTTGTTATGTATAATACCTACGAGTACAATACAATGACATTATTTTTGCGCTAGCACGCAACGGGGTCGAGATAAAAGCGATTAATGATTTCATCCTTTCGCCATCATAGTGATCGATCATTGTCGCGCGTAAAACCGAGAGCCAAAATCAAAATGATGCGATCGTTGGTCGTTCACGATCGGCACAGGTCTAGTGCATGAAATGCACGGAGTGGCAACGTCGCGTTCCACAATGCCGCGCACGCCGCTCTGCGCGGTGCGGTTCAGTCGTTCAGTTTCGTCTACCATTACAAAGTCCAAGCAAAAATATTAATTGCATATTTTTGATTAAATGCTGAAAATTATATAAGATGTACGTCATGTGATTAAGTATGCCAGAAATAAAAATCATCAATGATTTAGCGTATTTAAAGATATATTTAATCGTTACCTACCTACATGCATAGTATGTAATAATTAAAAAAAAACATATCTTTAAAAAACAAACAACTTTAGTAAATCGTTACCTACATGCATGGTATGTAATAATTTAAAAAAAACACATCTTTAAAAAACTTTATGTACTCAGTCTTATTAAGAATAATGTTGTTTATAAATGTCGATTACTATAAATATTATTGGTTTATAAAAATTGTTTTTTTTTATTATTACATTGTGTTTTATTAATCTATGCTATATTTTTTTTATTTTTACTTGCAACTGAACAGGAACACCCACCTACTACGATTTTTTTAAACTAAATAATAATAATAATAAGATTTACCATATAAAAATAATAATATGCGGTATATTATTCTATTTGCAGGTATGTTTGTAAATTCAGTATCACCACCACCGCAATTTATTCGTGTTTCACCCAAATATATAAAAATACATATTAATTTCATTCAACTGCTGGTGTCGCACTCGCACCGTGCCAGGCTGTCACTTCGCTCATTTATATGAGTTTCTTATAAAAACTAGCTATTGCACGCGACTTCGCGCAAATGTCAAATTTACCATACAAACTTCAACTTCCTATTCACCCCCTTAAAATGTTGAATTTTGAATAATCCTGAAATACGTCATTTTTTATTTCTAACTAAATAGCTAACATTTTTTTATTGATTTAGCTTCAAAACTGAATTTCATACAAATTTGCCCCCCCCCCCCCCCCTCTTTTAACCTAAGATTATGAACTAAAAATTCTTTCTTAGTGTTCATCTACACCATAAAGAATGGTGCAAATACCTACTTTGAGCTGTGCATTGATAATGCCAGTCAGTCAGTTTTACATTTTGTTCTAGATTGTTTGTGATGGCTTCTATGTCTGCTAGGAGTGCCTTAGAGTTTTGATGATGCAAAAGAAACTTTAACTAGTTTATTCTTAAACTACTCGTTCAAATTCAACGAAATTTTAAATATAACGTGTTTAGGTATACAATGCTTGCTTGGTAACTTAAAATTTAGAGTTCTAGTTTTTCCACAACGAAGTTATAGGTGGTCGAAAATGGCCTGAACTGTTTCGAGAAAAGGATGGTGACGGCACCATCCATTAAGCAAAATTTAATTTTAAGCAAAAAGCGGCCGGCTTCGTAGCCGGCCGCACCGCTTTTTGCTTGACTTGGCGAGGGCACTGCCACAGTCCCAGATAAACGAAATACATCTACTTTTAGCAAAAAAAACCGCCGCTTTAAAACACAAACACACACACTAAAGTAAAGCCTAAAAAATGTTTCTGTTAAAAAAAATAGTTTTTCAAACCTTTTAGTGCGTTTTTAAAGGTAGTTGTTTTTCGCTATATTTTTTTTAATCAGGTTAATACCTATGTAAGTATTCGCTAACATTCTTACTAGCTTTCGCTGCTGAGGCCAGTGGCGCTCGGGCGCTGCCGCGCACGTCCGCACGGCGTTGCCAAACCGCTCCGATTATTGTTCTTTTGCTGATAGTGAGTTATAGATAAGTAGGTATGTTTTTTTATTTAAAATTTGCTGCATACTCAAACCAATGCGCTTATATTAAGTATTTTTAACCTCCGACGCAAAAACGACGGGGTTTTATAAGTTTGACGTGTCTGTGTGTGTGTGTGTCTGTCTGTGGCATCGTAGCTCCCGAACGAATGAACCAATTTTGATTTAGTTTTTTTTTGTTTGAATGATTAATTAGTCGGGAGTGTTCTTAGCTATGTTTAATGAAAATCGGTACAAGATGGCTGCCGTAACAAAAAGGCGAAACATATATATTTTTTAAACTCCTTCAATATGGGTATCAAATGAAAGGTCTCGACTAGTCAAATTCTTTACACTATGACAAATTTAAAATCCAAGTTGGCCGCCGTAACAAATATTTTTTTAAACTCCCTCAATATGGGTATCAAATGAAAGGGCTGACTAGTAGAATACTATAATACACTATGCTAAATTTCAAATCTTTAAAATTGCGTATTGCAGTTTATTTTAAAGTTTCCCTACTTACTTTACCTCAACTATTTTACATTAATTATGTATATTGGTGCGGTCCCCCGACGCGACCACGTTAGTATTAAAGATTGTACACCTACGTACTTACGTAGGGTAAAATTTCAGTTTTATTTTTTGCTTTTTATAGGGTTTCCATTTCCATTTAAACCAACTGTATCTCATAGCTAAAATTCCATAGTTATAAAACCTTGTTTTAGGATTTTTATGTGCATCTATTATTTTTTACCAAAAACTAATTGAGGGTAATGTTAAAATAGTAGCAGAATAGGAATCTACAACTTTTAATTTTTTTGTCTGTTTGTACACGCTAATCTCCGGAACTACTGAACGGATTTTAATGTTTTTATTTTATTGTGTAGCTATTGAGTCTGGTCAAATAATAGGCTATAACATATTTTGAAGATCGGAGTACCAGACGTGGAACTTTAGCAGTACACTTAAACTAAGAGAGATATGAAAGCAGCGCCTTAAAAAAAGTTAATCAGTGTGATGAGCATTTTCTATTGACGTACACAAATTGAAGGTCTGGAGCAACCAATGTGGAACCCTAGCAGCTCAGCTCAACTATAAGAAATATGAATAGAGCGCCTTAGAGAACATTGTTCAGCGAAATGAGCATTTTTTATTGACTTACACAAATTGAAGGTGTGGAGCAACTGATATGCTAAATTACTTTAGACTAATTTTCAAAACTCCAGTAGGATTACCTACTGTCTCCAAGTTACGATCTAGTGACAGAAACCTGGAGAAATCGATCCTTCAGATAATAAAGGCATGTATACCATATATGCTACAGAATTAATGAAGGTATTTAAGCGTTTACAATCAGAAGTCATAATTTTAAGGTGCTGACCTAATGATGATAATCCTTAACGCTAAGTAGTTCGTGGATACTTTCACCACAGACAGTTTGTCAAAATTTTGTTGAGTTACCATATTACTAAGTTATGAAAGATCAAAGTCAATGGGACCTTTTTTTTTGCTACTTATCACTTTTAATAACGAAAATTGAACTCTAAGATTACTTTATGATAGTAGTAACTAACAAAGGTAAGGCCCTGAGTAGACTAAGGACACAATAAATAGATACTAAACCACATCCATCTATTGCGGTAGGGAGCTTTGAGTCTGACTTTTTTCTGAACACTTAAACCTAAAGTTACCTTTATAGTTTTACTAAGAAACATATACGACAAAATTAGGTTTTGGAGGCGGTGTCACTGCCATGCGAAATTTTCTTACCAGAGGAGGATAGCGAGGTGATATTAACCTAAAAAAAGTACCTATTGAATTTGATTTTTTATTGCTCTCTTCTCCTTCTTCTTCTTAAGGTGCCATCTTCTGTCGAAGTTCGGCGACCATCATAGCAACTTGCACCCTTGATACTGCCGCTCTAAACAATGATCGGGTACTCCTTCCAAACCATTGGCGTATGTTCTTCAGCCAGGATACCTTCCTACGTCCGACATTTCTCTTGCCTTGAATCTTTCCCTGTATGATTAATTGCAAAAAATCATATTTCGGGTTGCGCATAATGTGTCCAAGATATTCCAGATTTCTCTTCTTGACGGTGTATAAAACCTCTGTGTCCTTCTTCATGCGGTCCAAAACTGTTATGTTTTTGATTTTGTCTCTCCAGGATATCCTTAACATTCTTCTGTACACCCACATCTCAAAAGCCACAACCCTTTTGCACATCGCTTCAGTGAGTGTCCATGCTTCGACGCCGTACAGTAGAATAGAGAAAACATAACAGCGGGCAAGTCGCGATCGTAGCTTGATGTTCAGCTTTTTGTTGCATAGCAACTGTTTTAGCTTCATAAAAGCAGTTCGAGCTTGTTCAATACGGCACTTTACTTCCAGGCTATGGTCGCCCTTGTCGTCTACCCAGCAACCCAAATACTTATATTTATGGACGTGTTCTACAGGTTGTCCGCTACAAAACAATACAGCAGAAGCTGGAGGTGTCTTTGAGATAGTCATGTATTTAGTTTTCTTGCTGTTGACATTCAGACCATGTTCCGAACTAACAACCTGTACTTTAACTAAGAGTATTTGCAGGTCTTCTATTGTTGAAGCGATAAGCACCGTATCGTCGGCATAACGGATGTTATTAATTACTTGGCCATTGACAATTATGCCGATGTCCAAACCATCCAGAGCTTTTCTGAAGATTATCTCGGAGTACACATTAAAGAGCACAGGAGAAAGGATACATCCCTGTCGCTCGCCCCGCAAGATTTCCACTTCTTCAGTCAATCTACCCTCCACGCGTACATTTGCCGTTTGGTTCCAGTAGAGGTTTGCAATGAACCGTATGTCCCTTGAGTCGAGGTCAATGAATTGTAAGATATCGACCATTTTCGAATGCTGCACCCTGTCGAAGGCTTTCTCATAGTCGATAAAACATACAAATACATCCTGATTCATGTCCCAACATCTCTGAATCAATACTTGGTAACTGAAAAGAGCGTCTCTCGTACCCAAACCCACTACGAAAACCAAATTGAGTCTTTGAAATAATTTCCTCGCACTTGGTGTAGATTCTTTTATGGACAACTTTTAAGAATATTTTCAGTACGTGGCTCATTAGTGAGATAGTTCTGTATTCATTACATCTCCGTGCAGACGCAACTTTGGGGAGGGTAAAAAAAGTGGATTTTAGCCAATCAGATGGAATATAGCCTGTGTTGTAAATAGAGTTAAACAATTTTTCCAGTATACCCATATTTGAGTATTCAAGTACTTTGATAAGTTCAGCGGGTAACTCATCAGGACCTGCTGATTTCCCTGGTTTAGATGTCTTAATGGCATAAGCTATTTTACTTCTGCTAATCGAAGGTCCAGTTAGATCCGTCACTTTAGGATTGACAGGTCGGATGTCATGAAAGAGGGTTGCTATGTAACGTTGCCATATATTGAGCTTTTCCTCTATTGACATGGCAAGCTTTCCGTTTTCGTCCATTAACACATGCATATAAGGTGTTTTAATCGTGCCCGTTATTTCCTTAATTTTTTTATGCACATTAAAGGAATCATGTTTGGCCTCAAACTCTTCTCCTTACGACGTGGTTATCATCCAGTCCACGCGGACGAAGTCGCGGGCAACAACTAGTTAATTAATAAATGTATTTTCTTTCTTTCTTTAATGCTAATTTTAACGATATGTTCACAGACGATGAGACAGACAAACGGACAACAAATTAATCGTATAAGGGTTCCGTTTTAGCTTTTTGTGGTACGAACCCATCAAAACACAATTAAAACATAAAATCGGCGATAGGAAAAGATATAAGATATAGGGCGAGCAGAATCTTTAATTTCATTTTATTTTTTGCTTTTGATGCCCGAGCTTTGCCTAATTTGCGTACTTTTTTTTATTATAATGTACGCAACGCACTTCTTGTTTCAAATGATGATGTAGATGATATTACAACATAAAATCATGTTGGCACTTGGCGTGTACACACATATTAATATCTTATTTACTTGTTAGTTTAAATTGGACCATACTTTTTATTCTTTAGAACCACTATAGTATTTAGTAGATTATAGTACTGTGCTACTACACTGGGGTCGGATTTTTACGACTGCGGCGTAACATAGGTACCTTAGAATTTGCATTAATTTTGCGACTTACTATGTTGTTTGTTTTGTTAAAATATTTTAGTTGCATTAGCTAAAAATGTGCTCTCACATATAGAAAAAAAACATAATATGGACGGACATAAAGTCAGCCTATTAGATCCCACTGCTGGGCAAAGGCCTCACCTCAACTATGAGGAGGAACGAGCCATACTCCACCACGCGGGCTCAGTGCGGATTGGTGGAGGGGTGTCTGTAAGGCAAGTGACAAACCTTACTATCAGATGTTATCAAGCCGCCCTAGGGCCTCTGACTAGGCTTAACGACTAATACCAACAGATATTAGCCGGGACCAACTGCTTAACGTGCCTTCCGAAGCACGGAGATGCTTGTCATGGTCGTCACTTTAATGGTCGGAATGGTCACCCATCCAATCACGACCGCGCCGTGGGTTGCTTAACTTTTGGTATCACTACCAAAGCGCTGCCGCCACTGCGCCACAAGCACCTCTTTGGATGGACGGACTGGACGGACATATCCTTAGACTATTATTAAAAATAATCATAAATTGTATATTTCTCACAATAATGGACGGATTTATACAACTTTGGCAGTTAATGGGTTAAAGTTCTTTGACTGATTTAAATTCTTCGTCTTCATCACTTTCGAATACGTATTATAGACAGCGGAGTCTAAGTAATAGAGTCCCGTTTTTACCCTTTGGATACGGAACCCTAAAAAGGGAGCCTAGTCTTAAGTGAATGGAGTCGGATGCCTGCCACACACCAACGCGCGCGCCGTTGCCACACCGCGACCGCGTCACTCGCTCCGCTTATTATTCTCATGCTTTGTTATATTGAGGCATGGTTTTTAGGGTTCCGTGGTTCTGACAAGGAACCTTTATAGTTTCGTCATGATGTCATGTCCGTCTGTCTGTATGTCCTAGATTTTGCTTAGAAACCGTTAGTACTAGTAGAAAGCTGTAATTTTTTAGGTGTATGTAGATATACAAATAACGCGTGATCCGACACGCACTTGGCCGGTTTTTATTTATAGTTATTATTTGCGAATATTAGAGGGGTTGGTATGCATTTAAAAATACTTTCAAGGTAAACTTTTACATGTGGCAAGTTATAAATTATGTAGAAAATAGGTTCTTATTATTTAGGTACCTATAATATTTAATGATCAGATAAAGCCACTTTTGAATACCTTTACTTAATTAAGTATATTTTGATCATGTAAGGTTAGTAGGTAGGTACGGATGAATCTAATCGAACCATGAACACCACGCCACGCAGCACCCAATATTAGGGGTACTTGCGTAATGAACTTGCTATAAAACAAAATGTCAGAAATCAGAAAAGTCTTCCTGGCTAGCGCGGAACCGCAGAACATGCTGCTAGCGCGTGCGGCCGGGCGCTCGACTCGCGGCACGCCACCCCCGCCCCCCGCCGCGCACGGCGTTATAATTAGTAAATTTCGTTGATTCTTAATAACTTCGAAGGCACAAACTCCACATTTCTAGTTTTTTGTATTTTGATACATTACATTATTATGATCATATAAATCCAAACTTTACACATTTTAACTTTTTGTAGAACATGTAGCGCAAGAAAAACAAAAAATTTTATCCAGCAGAAAACATAGACTTCCAAACTTTTTCCACTAGATTTGCCTAACTTAAAAGTACTTCCTAAAATAATTTTCAATCACTTTAACATTTTATTGGTGAAGATATGCAGCTTTTTTAGTTTTCCATACTTCCCAAATACCTATGTTTCCAAACTTTGGTGAATATCATATTTAGATAGCCCTTGTGTCGAATCAATCAACTTTTTTCACTTTAATTTTGTAATCGAGAGTTACACACATTTATTACAAATACCTATCCCATACCTATTGCCTTTGATGAATTTGAACAAACTTTTGGATATAGTATCTTAAAAAGCTTCTCTACCCACCCACCAAAAAAGAAACACTTTTATAGTTTTATAACTTTTATTAGAAATATCCTATAACTTTCCTCGCCTATTATAGGATTCAATAGATAAAATATTTTTCAACTCTACTTTACCATATAGGGTATGCGCCTAGGTAATTTTGAAACTATTCTTTTTTTGAGTATTCATTCTTAATCTCAATGCTTATTTTGAGAAGTTGGGCCATTTGTGAACTTCATCATCAGTTCCACGTGGTTGGTGCTATTCGTAAGTTACTAAGAAAATTCGTAACGTAAACAATCTTGACATTCCTTTTAAACAAATTATGCATTTAAAAATAAGTTTATTTATCATGTAATACAGGCACTTTTTTGTATCTAATAGTATTTTTTTCACTTGTACCTATGTATTGTTTTTAAAAGTAATGAAAAGATTGTGTTACAATGTTTACCAAGCAACAAAAAAAGTGCGACTCGTGCACGAAAGGTTTCGTAGCATTACTTCGTCTTACTCACTTAATACGTAAGTCACTCACGTAAGTGTGGACCCACTATTGCCCAAAGCAATCGGAAAAAAAAGTTGCCGGGGTGCGTTGCACTTGCCGTGTCAGTGAAGACCACACGCCCACTTTGGCCACAAAATAAATACTAGTACTCCGTACAGAAGTTTGACTTTGCAATGAAATTTAAAAAATATTTACTCAATGTCGTTACCGAATATGGTGTAATTTAGTTCGCCTCAGACACAAGCACATTTTCGTGTAGACACCTACAGAAATAAATTGCAAGATAATTTCATTCTTATAACTCTGGCATATGATTCATAATACACTAAACCTATTCAGTGACGTACTATTATGCGACGCGATATTGTTGACTGTTACAAGAAGCTACTAACGCCATCTAGCGCACCTTACTAGGACTTTATTCACACTCGTCCATCCAGCAACGTAGTGCCGCGCGCCACCGTTGAATAATACGCGCGAGCGTATAACAACTAACTTGTATAACAATGCACTATATTCGGAGATCAAATTATAGGTAAAAACCGGCCAAGTGCAAGTCGGACTCGCGCACGAAGGGTTCCGTACCATTATATATAATACAACAGTAGACTTTTACCGACCGACTTTTAAAAATATCAATTTTGTATGGGATAAAATATTTAAAGGTTATATAAAATACCTAAATATTTTTCTTATTTTATAATTCTTTTATTTTTAAAGTGAATATACGTATTAATATTCTGTAAACATTTCAAGCGTCTACCTGTTGCCATTATTAATATCGAGCAAAAAAACGCCAAAAAATCACGTTTGTAGTATGGGAGCCCGCCCCCCTTAAATATTTATTATATTATGTTTATTTGTTGTTATAGCGGCAACAGAAATACATCATCTGTGCAAATTTCAACCGTCTAGCAATCACGGTTCATGAGATACAGCCTGGTGACAGACAGACAACGGAGGCTTTGTAATAGGTTCCCGATTTAACCCTTTGGGTACGGCACTCTAAAAAAAAACATACAGTCGAATTCAAAATCACTTTTCCCCCTGGAGTTGGTTGAAAGTTCAATATTTACATCCAAATAGGCATTAACTAAGTGAGTGGTGTAGGTTATAGTGATAAATTCAGTGCAGCTCTGGCTTTCCAGTGGTTTTTTTGTATGCCGGCACTATTGCAAATGGTCCAAAACTGATTTAAAATTTTGTGCTTTTATGGTTGAAGTAGGAAGGACATTAAAACCGATGAATTTATAATAAATCTCGTAGCGCACGCGAAACTTGCAACACGGGAGCATGGCACGGTTTCTTCATGTTTTTTTAATCTTTCATTCGAAGTGAGTTCACCACAGCATGAATCGCGGGCAAGTGTAGAACTAGCATCAGATTGTGAACACCGCCGTTCGATGGTTTACATAATGTTTCATGAATATTTCTGGCACTTGTTGGTATTTATTCAGGACCATTTAGGTGAGCAAGATACAATGTTAGGGCTACAGTAATTTATGAAAAACATTTCATCAAGAATATTACATGCCAGCAGTAAATAGGGTTGTTTTGCACGAATTTAGTTAATCGAGACATCTGTTTATTCCAGATGCGCCATTAGAGGTGATGGATCCATTTGACTACAGCACGATTAAGGAAGGCAATCTTACGAGACGTCGCTGCAATATATGTTATCATATTACCCCAACCGTATGGAAAATGAAGGTACACATACATAAGGAACACAACTCTGAAAATGGGACAAACTGTCCGCTTTGTGAAGTCAAATTTGTAAAAAAGAAATTTAAACAGAAACATTTGGCTGTAATCCACGGCATGAGAGAAAAAGTTAAACATGGATGCGTTATTATAGAAGAGATCCGTTCTAAACTGGGTTCCAAATCCAAATTGGTGTTCCAGAAGTGCGCCAAAGAATTAAGGAGCTCAGCTGAACCTGAAGACAAGAACCAACGATTTATTTGCAACACGTGTGCTGAAGAATTTGACACTCGGTTTAAGCTCCGGAAGCACACATTGCAACATCCTAACTTTGAATGCACCCATTGCGGTCTGAAATTTAACTTCATGGACTTACAGCGGCACATCAAAGTGGAGCACGGTAATAAATACACTTGCGATTTTTGCACGTACACACACGAAAAAGAATATTTTATCTTGCGCCACCACAGGAAAGTGCATTTGAAAGAGAAAAATGTGGCGTGTCCGCAATGCGATATGAAGTTCTTCAGCATCACATATTTAAAAAAACATTTGGTGCGACATGATCCAGTAAAAAAATTCGAATGCAGGTTTTGCAAAAAAAGTTTTGCCCGACTTAACACACGTACGATGCACGAGAGAATTCACACAGGAGATAAGAAGATTGTATGTTACGTGTGCGGGGAGCGGTTCGTTCAGAAGGCGAGCCTGAATTATCACATGACGAAACATCACCCGGACATGAACATTGCGCCGAGTTGTGATTACATTAAATAGATAATAAATTTGAATTCATTAAACCTTCACGTATCATGTTTCCAGACACAATAAAAATTAATTGTTATCTAACCCGCCCGCGGGATTATGGGGTTTGACAGGCATGTGGAAGGAATAATGTAAATGTATTTTAGCGATATTAATAAACAGATGGATACGCTAACGCACTGAGGTATAAGGAGGAAGTTATTAAAACGTATTTCAGCTGAAATACGTTTAAATACGAACTTTTGTGTGTGTTTATTGTATTAACAGATATTTGCCTGTAATCCCACCTGATGGTAAGGGACGATGCGGCCGAGGATGGTCATATGTGACGAGTTATGTAAAGTATCCAGATCACATAGTGTTTAGCAAACACTTAAGCCGCCAACCAATTCCACTCTAGCCGCAAGAGGAACGTGGATTCAAAACGTTCGGTGGCTTTTGGTGGAATGTCAACGACTTAAAGAAGGAGACCCCGCCTACGTGTTGCGCGTTGTTATTATTGGGTATTTATTATTGAAAATTTGGGCCAGCTACAAGCCAGCTCGACCAGTGTTTGGTCTATTGTGGCAGCCCTTTTGATTATAGCTCACGACTTATGCCCGTTGAACCCGTTGAATCCAGGAATCGCCAGATTTTTCTGGGAGTGAGTTCTGTTATCTAGTCCGGGTGCATTATATGCTGCCCTACATGGATATTATACTTATTTTGCTCATAAGCGGTCCGCATGAGCAGAGTACTCTCTCTCTCTCTCTCTCTTTCTCCTGGGCATTATTAATCCCATCTGATGGTGGGGTCTGCCTTCTCAATTTTTCTTTCCACTTTCCCTATCGGACGCATCGTCTACGGAGACATTGCAGAGTCTTAGGTCTTTCTTGACCACATCTGCCCATCTTGTTTTTGGTCGCCCTCCGGGTCTGGGCCCTGGTCCGCATGAGCAGAGTACATAGCCGTTTATTATTGTATAAAAAGCACCCATGGTTGTACGAGCTTGAGTAACACCGAACAGTCTAGCCTGGTTTGAAACATGATAGTGATTTGGCGACGATTGTCGCTGGATGATTTAATTATCCTATGGAGGAAGTGTGACATCACAGTTCTAGAAGATAATTTATTTACCAAAAATAATTTACAGTGTTTCGGATTTAGCAATATCAAGATGGGATGAGATAATCATTTCTGTATTCTTATAATCACAAATGAGTACATTTAATACCCTACAAACCCATGTTGACATGGTTTGGCAATAAGAATGTCTGATAGCCACTGTACTTTTAACTTGTGTATGTACCTTATCTTAGAGATATAATAAAATTTGATTATTTACATTTTTCTTGTTTTGAATACTAGTCAATGTAATGATTATTGTCGCCCATAAATTGGTACACATGCTTTAATAAAATTCTCATACTGATCGTTCTTAAGAGTAGAGGTAAAGATTCCAATATTTGTTTGCAGGAAGTAATCTCTGGCAATATAGTTTAGTAACTATTATATAATCTGTGGCAATACTGAACTGATTATGCAAATTCTTACATCAGAAGAATGCTACGTTATAACTATACTTATTTTATTATTTTAATCGTGGGAAGCTGGGGCCAGTCGCTAGCAAATAGTGAGTCTAGTTTATAAAAAAGATTGATACTAACATGACTAAATGGCAGATATAATAGAGGAGCTATTCGTGTAATTTATTTGAAACACTTCACATGTCATTACATACATGCCCGATTGACATATCACCCAGCCGTCCACGCTTACATCTAGCATGCCTCACCCATGCACCTCTAGCTGGCATGGCGATCACAGGAAGGTCGCGCACGAACTTTTCGGACTATAGTATATTTTCTGAGGGGCAGGAACCCTCGCGAGTGTCTCCAGAACATCCTATAAAATTTCATCAAAGTAACGCCGTCCATTTAAGGCCGTCCATAAAGTCCTAGGTATTTTCTCTTCGTAATCTGGATCCCTTTGACTAATGTGTCTACACCCAGCGGGATCCCATGTCTGGGAGACTTAAGAGTGATACAGAAAATTAGGTCTGGATTTGTTCTACTGAATTATGCTGAAAACTATTCATATGCATGCAGAGTTCTTAAACTTAAAACAATTAAGTGACATTGGAAACTTAATAAATAGCACGTAGGTAGGTATTATGTTAATACAATAGTTACCGTATTTATTTTACTATAGTGTGACATAGGCTTGCCGGATCTACGAGTAAATGTAAAATTTATCAAGCTATCTTTTCTATTCCAGGTTCGTCACACGACTTGTACAATTTTACCGCTATCGAACAAGGCCGCATTAAGAGATACTGCTGTAACCATTGTGACAAAACTATCACCTCCTTGGATGGTATAAAAAAGCACATTAGATACGCGCATCTCCAAGACGAATGCAAATGTGTTTGTGGCACGTGCAAAAAGGAATTTCAGAACCTCGATAAACTCAAGATGCATTTGCGATGGCACAAGTTGTACGACTGCCCAGAATGTTCCCGCTCGTTCACATCCGCCGAAATGAAGTACCACAGAGCTGATGAGCACGGTGTTCCGATACCAACTTGCAACATCTGCGGGTTCAGGGGCGAGAGCGAGTTCAAGATCACCAGGCACCAAAAGTCGGTGCATTTTAAACAGAAGGATGTTCCATGCACAATATGCAACAAGAAATTCTCAGACGCCAATCTTCTAAAACTGCATATGGTGCGTCATAATCCGGTGAAACGTTACGAATGTGCGTTCTGCTCGAAAGCATTCCCGCGGATTAAATCCTTAAGTGAACATGTAAAAATACATACTGGTGAAAAGAAATTCGTGTGCCATGTTTGTGGTATGATGTTCATACAGGTGACAAGTTTGAATTATCACACGTCGAAGCATCACCCTGATCTGTAAGGTGGAGTAGAACAGAGGCCAGAATATCAGACTTTAACATTTAACATGTTTGATGAGATGTTGTCCGCACGTCTTTAGTGTAACAAGAGTTCAGTATTGTTCGATTATTCATCAGACCTAAATAAAGAGCCTTTTTTAAATTGTAGTTTTACTACAAAACAATTACTGAGTTAAGAAGAACTATGTTAAATTTAGGATTAATAACACTCTTTACAAAGTTTACATAGGTATCGTAGGTAGGTTTCCGAAAAGCTTCAGATGTTTTGAATTTATACCAGAAAGATTTTCATTTTTACGAAAAGCTAAATGATCTAAATTTATATCGATGGAGAAAAAATTGTGTGACGAATAGGTAAGTAATAATTTGTTTATGTCACGTTGACTGGTCGATCTCGATACTAAACGTAAAATGTTCGTGCTACTTTTTTTAGTTCTTTTAGTCAAAGTCACAAATAATTTATTTAATTTAGGACAGAAAATGCTACGGTCAAACTGAAAGTTCTTAGAAAATCAAAAACTGATTACATTAGCCAGTTATTAGTTTTATTATATCTTTTCAAAATATTGTCTATTGACGTCAATACACCGCTGCATGCGATGGAACCACTGGGAAAAGCACTTTGCCCACTCGTCCTTAGGGGTCTCTTCAATGGCATCGCGATACGCAGCCACCGCTTCTTCAGCATTCATAAACCGCTTTCCTTTAAGTTTTTCTTTAATTTTTGGAAATAAATAAAAATCACAAGGCGCGAGGTCGGGGCTATACGGCGGGTGACCCAGTAATTCAACGTTTGATGTCGCCAAATAGTCGATCGTTCGCTTGGCGGTGTGCGACGAGGCGTTGTCGTGGTGAAGGAGGATCCTACTGCGAGGTCGTTTCTCTCGAACTTTTTCCAAGACAAGTGGCAAACAATTGGTAGTGTACCATTCTGCAGAAACTGTTTTTTGATCCTCTAACACAATTGTTGCGAAATGACCTATCCTTCCAAAGAACGAGGCCACCATTTTTTTTCCCGCACTTCGATCTCTCTTCACTTTAGTTGGCAACTCCTCGAAAGGAAACACCCACTGAGCAGATTGTCTTTTGGTTTCAGGATCATAACAGTAAATCCAGCTTTCGTCACCTGTTAGTATGTCGAACACAGCATTTGAGTCACCTCCGTTAAATCTTTCAATCATTTTACGGCACCAATCCACACGATGGAGTTTTTGAGCCTTAGTCAAATTATGAGGTATCCACCGGGCGCAAAGCTTCCTGACCGCTAAATGTTCGTGGAGGATTTTGTGCACTTGACTCATACCGATGCCTAAGCTTGTCCGAATCTGCTGATAGGTCACTCTTTTGTCAGTCTCTATCATACGCCGCACAACACAGATGTTATTTTCAGTCGTCGCCGTAGAAGGCCGTCCCTCACGTACATCATCAGTGAGATTAGTGCGACCACGTTTAAACTCATTAAACCAGTTGTAAACAGTCGCACGAGATGGGGCTTCATCGTGAAAGGCCAATCGTAGTCTATCATAACTTTCTTGTTGACTTAAATGACATCGAAAGTCATAAAAAATCATTGCACGAAAATTTTCTCGTGTTAAATTCATTTTGACGTGACACAGACAATTTTCAATTTGCCGCCAAGTCGTAAAACAAATGACAAATGAATGAAATATATACTCAGTAATATTGGCAAAGAGTTCTATTTTCAAATTTTAGAATATTTTTTTTATAATATTGTTTATAAGTGGCCAGTTCTAAGAACTTTCAGTTTGACCCTCGTATGAACGTCCCATATTGGGGATCTCGCTAAGGAATAGAATCCGTAAAGACAAAAGACGAATGTCATAGACGAAAGTCATAGTCATATCGTTCAGGTGCAGTAAGTGGCAGTGGGCTGGTCATGTCTGTCGCAGAACCGACGGGCGTTTGAGTAGGAAGGTTCTCGAATGGAGATCACGTCTCGGGAAACGTAGTGTTGGACGCCGCCCCCCTGCAAGGTATACCGATTACCTGAGGAAGGTGGCCGGTGATGGCTGGATGCGAGAAGCGGAGGACCGTGAAAGCTGGCGCAGACTGCAATAGGTTGATATGAATTGGCCCATATGGGGCCCGAACATGTCTCCTTATTTTTTGGGCCCTAGTAGTGTTTATAGTGGGGGAGCTACGTAAAAAAAACCGCAAATCGATGTATTGACAGGCACGTGCTTCTTAACGCTAATGCCGCGTTGCATCATTCTTGGAACAAAAACCCACACCTGAGACCTGACACCTAAGAAAAAAATGAAATTTAATGAATTTGAAAAAAAACTATAATGTTCTTAGAGTCGTCATTGGTTAGTTAACAAACTAATTACCGCTAAGAATGACAAAAGGGCAAATTTTTTCTACACTTCGGACCAACATTTTCGTAATTTTCTTCAGTTAAGAATTTGATTATTTAAGGCACAAAAGTAAATTTCACGAAGTTAAGCTGCAATAAAGAAAACTCAAAAAATCCTTTAACATTAAAAATAAATTTTTAGTTGCTCAGGTCGATAAAATTCTCAAAAAATTAGAAAAGAGTTTATAACTAGAAAACTGGAAAATCGTGGAACATACGAGGTGCACTATCTCTGGACTTCCGCTTTACCATACTTTTTGGGACACCCTGTATACATAAAAAAAATTGCATCCTACCACTAAAACAACCCTGAAAACGGCAAAAAAATTTGACTGTGGGTATAAAAATATGAATATTTGTTGTCCGCCATCGTCAATGCTGAGCTTTACGTCAATATTTAGGAGTGTCATCATCGAAATTCATGTTCAGGAGTCGATTTAATAAAAAATCTCATTTGGCCAAATGTTAACCAAATTGAAATAGAAATGCAATCGAATCGAGCGCGTAATCGAAAAGTAAAAAATACGGTCTCCATTCGAAATCGATTCGTTTTAAGACTAGAAGTACTGGTATAACGTCGCTAACTGGCGCCCAACGTGGTACCCTTTATAATAATTACTCATTACATTTTTACTTACCTCATTCAACTGCTACACTAGGAAGGAGGAAACAAATATAATATTTACTGTTTTTGCGAAGCAAGCCTCTTTATGAATATTTACACGTGTATTTCGTCACATTACACAGACTTACGTAATTATCAACTCTTCTTTGGGGGATTCAAATCCAATAATTCGTGGATTGGATATAAATACATTGTCGCTTTTTCGAACGTATCACCATGTTATCATTAATCATCTTTTGAAAACCAGTAATGGATAAAACGTGTCTCTTAAGTGTCAGTTGAAAGTTGTGCCATCAGCTATGTTTGTAAGGTAGAGTATATCTAGTGTTCATTAAAGATAGAGTAACAAAAGGTACGAACTCTAGAAACGTTGGTACATTATGATAGTAATAAGCATTTTATAGGTACGTGCACACGGCCGCACGTCAACCTATCCCACTTTGACCTTGAGACCGCATCTATTACCTACGCAATAAAAGCTGTTTTTGTAGTTTAAATGTTTAACCGGACGAGCTGCCGACTGTACTCGTAGTTTCTAATATCAAAAACCTGACTAGTTATTTTTCAATAAAAGAAGATTTACGTTTGGTTTCAGATATGTCACCATCGCCAGAGGATTTAGTCTACTTCACAGTAATTGAAGAAGACAACAAAAAGAAATATCGCTGCAATAAATGTGCTGAAGTTTACATGACTCTTCCGAATATGAGGAAACACATAGACACACACTCACAGGCAACCAGATGCGAAAGTTGTGCCAAGGAATTTTCAACTCTAAGAAAATTAAGTAAACACATGCTTATTCATAGGCGAGTACAGTGCCCGGAGTGTCCTCAAATGTTTTTGAAAACAGAACTGCCGTTCCACAGAGCAGACGTTCATAGTGTGGCAATGCCGACCTGTGGCGTTTGCGGCTATCGAAGTATCTGCCCAAGACAAATTGTGTTGCACCAGAGAAGAGTTCACATGACTGAGAAAACTGTACCATGTCCAAAGTGCGATATGAAGTTCTTCGCGATCGGTAACTTGAACCAGCATTTGATACGGCATAATCCCGTAAAGAAATACCAATGCAAGTTTTGTAACAAAAAGTTTCCGCGGACAGAGACACTGCGGAGGCACGAGAGGATTCACACTGGGGAAAAGAGGAAGATTTGCAAACTGTGCGGTGAGAGATTCGTTCAGAAAGCGAGTCTGAATTACCACATGCTCAAGTATCACCCGGACGCTGTGTGAAGTTGTTTGTTACGATACCGCTCAGTTCATCAAGGTACAGTGTGCATCACGTCAGGTTACCCGTTTAAAATACGAAAACAGCTTTTATTACGTGGGGAATAGAGGAGGTCAAAGTAGGGCAGTCTGGCGTGCGGTCATGTGTACCGTGTTGCTGTTGTTACATTGATTGAATACATAGTTTACTTTTGAGTATTAAGTATTGATTTTATTTGCAAACTACCATTTTGTCCCAAACCAACGTACCCATAAAATGTCTCTAATTTGTTGAAATAAGGAGGGCACGAGCTTTTCTTTTTAGCTATACCCGAAGGGTGAAAACGGGACCCTATTACTAAGCCTCCGCTGTCTGTCTGTCTCTCACCAGGCTGTATCTCATGAACCGTAATAGGTAGACAGTTGAACTTTTCACAGATAAGTATTTCTGTTGCCGCTATAACAACAAATACTAAAAACAGAATAAAATAAATATTTAAGGGGGTGCCGCGCGAACGAAGAACTTCGAGTTCGAGTAAGTCTAAACGATCTTCAAACAGAATCGAACATATTATTAGTAATTAGATCCATTTGCTTTAAAGTTTTAGACTTGATGATTTAATTGGAACAATACTTCGTTTTATTCTGCGCAATGCGCAAAACCATCAGACATTTGTGTTAAAAACTGAAAAGTGTTCATATTTTCTTATTTATATTTTATTTGTGTATATTAAAAAGAAGGGGACCTGCGGAATATCATTACAATCATTTTTATGTACAAATTATTGTTTCATGCGTAAAAATCACCAAGTTTTTTAGGATCTAATAGGCATGTCGCTCAGGTTTACCTATAGGTATCTAAAACTACCACCGCTCCCTTGTCGCAGCGACCACGCAACGGCCGTGTAGCATCTCCTAGGCATGTTGCTTAGGTATATATATATTGAACTACGGAGCATCACCGCTCCCTTGTCGCAGCGACCACGCAACGGAGCGACAACGCCCGTTTAGCATCTTCTGGGCTGTTCTGGGCTAACCATCTATGACATATTTTCTCTAATAATATAAGTAATATGAAAAACGATCAGTTCATATCTAAAATATGTTATATAGACGTGAACCGGTACTACACTACTGGTACAGTAAACCTTGAACGAAATACTTGAGTACTAGATACTACTTAGTAGGAATATGTCTAACTGCCGTACTCAGAGACGTCAATTAAAGTTAATCCTTCATTAAGTCTCATGCCGTCCTTTTCTGTTTCATTAACAAAGAAAGTGACAGAACGAGACTTAGTTATAGATTAAATTAAATTGACGTCTCCGAGTGCGGCAGTAAGAGGCGGAATATTAAGGCCGATAAAAAACCATTTCACACTGTCTTCTTTGGAGTAACCAAGATATATGATATTCCACCAAGAAATAATAAATAAAAAGCCGGCCAAGTGCGAGTCGGACTCGCGCACGAAGGGTTCCGTGATATTGACATTGTGACGTGACCGGATCAAAGAATTGCACTCTAAAGTTTAATATTTCGTAAATGGAGTGTGGGCCCTGAGTGCGTGTGTGTATATGACCTAACGGTGTGTAGAGGATGGGTAAAACAAGTGACCAACAACAGTCTCTAATTCCAACTCATTTATTCATAACACTTAACCTAAACATTACAGTTTGTTAGCGTTTATCTATGTTTCCCAAATGACACCTCAGCAATGAGTATTTGGACGCGCATATTAGGTGGTGCGAGAGGGGCAGAGCGGCGGAGTTGAAATCCTGGACGGGCATTCGAACGTTAGCCTATTAGGAATGTAGATGTGTGTGACCAAAAGTAATTAACATGTAGTGAAAGTAATTCATAAGTTGTTAAAATTATAAGTGTCTATTACTGAAAAGAGGATTTTATTAAGAATACCTGATGAGCATGCCAACCTGATACTGAAGAAAAGAATATTACTACTTGCATCTTTTGACTGATGCAATACTTCAGAAGAGGGTAAAGTACCATGCGCAAGACGCCCATAACTGGAGTTCTGGTATGTACTTTTTATGGATTAATATAGCATCCTGTTAAATGGTGAATTAATGAGACACAAAACCAAGAAAGCTTTCTAACGAACATCCAAGTAGGTACAAATTGCAGCGCAATCAATCGCTATCGGAAAATTGCACTAATACATAATACCTATTGAATCGAAGTGAAAGCAGCGTGATTTATTAAAATTTGTTTGATTTAAAAATTTATCGTGATGTTAGTCAATTTACCTACCTTTTCTTTATGCACTAAGTTAAAATAAGGAAAATTGAGAAAATTATACTCAACTTCTCTTTTAAGATAAGACAATCGTTATTATTACGGTAAAACAATATTTCTAAGCCTGGAATTCACCAACCCATGTTTATTTTTTTAATCAGCCTGTTTAGAATGATTTAAAATATGTTGTATGGGAATTCTGTCACATTAATCGTCAATTGACGTTTATCGGTCGTTTAAGTTTTGGTGAACTCTGATCTAAATGTGGAAAACTTGAAATGTGTTGAAACTAACTATTATGATGATGATAACTCGAAATTTATGAACAGAATTTCACTACTTAAGCTCTTATTTTCGGAATGGATTATCGGCAGAGACTTAGCGGTTAATACCCCTTTATTTTATCTACTGCGAAACGCGCAAAAAGGTTTATAATTTTGGTGTGAGTGAATTCAAAGGATAGGTACTTGGCAAGCAAAGATGCTATCAACACTTGGTATGCGTATTTAATACTACCACCAGCCTCTACTGATTTTATATAGATTTAGAAATAACCTAAGGAAATAACCAAATAATAACTTTGAAGTGGGTGTACGACGATTTTCGATGAAGCTCATCTTGTTGAATTCAATGTCGAGTTCATAGCAGATGTGCGCCCAGGAACGCACCAAGGTCGAGGCACGGTGTTTACATTAACACCATTAGGATAGTCGCCGTGTAGGGTGACAAGAGGCCCGCGTGCGTTGTGTGTGGGCAAAGGCCCGCGTACCTACATACATTATTTTATATAGTTATCAAATTTATTAAACTAGAATACATTATTTATCGACATAAACCAGAAACGTTAACTGTTATATAACATAACCAAGATAATTTCAAAGTTATGGTGGACTACAATAACCGCCCGGATTTTTGAGTGATAAGAAGTTTGTTTGAGAGTTTAGGCAGTGGATTACACGTGGAGGGCGACAATGATAGGTGGAAAATTAGTCAGGTCTGAGCACTTATAGCTAGGTACTTGCCACATCTCGCTTTCAGGGTTTAGGTATCACTTCACAGGCCACAATCACTCGAAATGTCTGTAAGGAGCTTCACAGGATACACACGCGGCGAAAGCGCTCTGGTCGGTCTAGTACATGTGTCATAGGGAACGTCTCGATGTCGACTCGATCTCCGGGGTTCTCACGGTACGTTTTAAACAAATAAAAATAAGGCAGGTATGCGTGTGAGTGTGCGCGGCGTAGTATCAATAGGGTACACAAACAAATCAAAATATTGTAGTAAACATCGCCCGCCCTTAACACGTCAAGTGTTTACGAGAAGGTTAGGAAGCTTAGGAAAGGAAGTTCACTGGACAGGAAGACGAACTAATTTCGTCAAAGATCTCTTTAGGCTACCGGTAGGAGTTTTAACATCTACGACACGAACAACTTGGTCTTGGCCAAGGTATAAATTATTAATGCGTCCACGACGCCACTGCAAAGGGGGAAGGTTGTCATCTTTTATGAGTACTAGCTCACCCACTTTAGGAGGATCACAAGGAGAGGTCCATTTATTTCTAATTTGTAATGTATTTAGGTATTCTAAATACCAGCGAGACCAAAAGAGCTGGGTAATTTGTTGGATTAGCTGAAACCGTGTAAGGCAATGGATGCAATTTTACGTCTTTATAAGGGTACTCCGGAAGTGCAGTTAAGGGTTGTCCAATTAAGAAATGGCCGGGAGTTAACACTTCGGCACCATAAGGGTCCGGAGAAAGTGGGCACAATGGGCGTGAATTTAAAACTGCTTAAATTTTAGCACAAACAGTGGTCAGCTCTTCAAACGTAAGGGGGGTATCGCCTACTACTCGTTTTAGGTGCGATTTCGCCGATTTAACCGCAGCTTCAAAAAGACCTCCCCAATCGTATCGGATTAGGCGAGGTACACCACGACGCGACACGAATCGGGAAAAGGCCGCAATGAAGGCTTCAGTAGTTAGGTCCGACACAACCTCAAGGTGAACGGCTTTAGTAGAAAGGCAGACAAATACACACAGGTAACTTTTCACTAACCTTTTGTTCCTATAGGCCTGGACTTTGGTAAAAAAGGGTCCTGCAAAATCGGTACCTACACCGTCAAACGGTCTAGCAGCCGTGACGCGGTCTTTAGGTAGGTCACCCATGAAGGGTTGAGACACAGCCGCTTTGAGACGATAACAGGGAAGGCATTTAAAAATCACATGCTGAATAGCTCTGCGTGCCGACAAGATCCAAAACTCTCTATTTAACATGGCAAGAATTGCATTAACACCTGCATGAGCATTCTCGCGATGGGATGTTCACGAAATTACCATTCTTAGGCAGAAGAAGGGGATGGCGCGCATCAAAGGATAGATCGGAGTTTCGTAATCGGCCTCCAACTCGAATTAGGTCTTTTTCTCAGGGAGTTAGTGATAGGATCGCCACGCCGTAAGCGATCAAGTTCATCAGAAAAGGAGGTAAATTGAACAATTTTCATCAAAAACAAAAGGGAATCTCTCCGTTCCTCAGGGCCTAGGTAGGACGTGTAAGATTTAGGAAATAAAAACCGCCTTAGGTAACAAGTCACGTTTATTAGCTTGTTGAAAGAACTATACCGCTCTAATAAGAATGAGGGATAAAATAATGTTCCCGGGTCGAGTCATATGAAGAAAGGGACATATGGTTTAGGTCAAGGTACTCACGCATAAAGGAAATATATTTCTCTCGAAAATTAGGATCGGCTTGCAAACGCTTCTCAAGATTATGGAATCGCCGTAAGGCATTGGTTTTAGAATCACCGAGAGGTGGACGATCATGAAGAAAAGGGAGTCTAACCATAAATCGACCATCGCTTTCACGAGTGGTAGTTGCTTTAAAAAAGGTTTCACACTCTATATCCAAGGGGTTCGCAACTGGAGATTGGGGGGCCTCTTCGATTTTCCAGAATTTTTCAACTATTTGGGACAGCGAGACTCCAGTCATGGGGGGTTCCAAATCAGTAAATCCTCCATAAACAGGACCACACAGGACATAACCAAATATCGTCGAGATAGAAGTAAGGCCATCAGGGGACACAAACAACTCGGACCTTAAGAGGCGACCAATGACGTCAGCTCCAAGAAGTACACTTATAGTACCAGATTTGTAAAATAAAGGGTCAGCAAGAGGAAGGTGTTTAGTACAGGTAATTACACTTTTAGGTAAGTCTACCTCTGGGAGGGTACCAGCAATCACATCAACAACTATTGCACTGGTGGAGATTTCTGGAAAGGCAGAATTAACTGGCTTAAATGAAAAGGATACAATGCCCGGGGAATTAATTACTTGAACATTACCTATTCCACGAACAGGAACTGGAGAAGGAATGATAGGTAAGTTCATGTGGTCAACAACGAGCTCAGTAGTAAGAAGGCAGCCCTGAGCACCAGTGTCACATAAGGCACGCGCTTCCACATAATATCCAGACGAGGTTTTAACATGAATTAAGGCCGTAGGTAAATGAACGAGAGAATTGCGAGGTAAAGATGTAAAAGCGGGTATGGAAGGGGGGCTATCTAGTCAGAATTGTGGGGCCTCATTGTACTTATGATGAAATGCACGTTCAGCCTGGGTTCTTTGACCTAGAGGGGCATTATAAGTACGGTTACCGTTGGGTGCAGGTGGGGATCGCCCGCCCGAACGGGGAGGTGATGCTCTACGGGAATCACGAGGTGGCGGGGTACGAACACGGTGCCATTCAGTACGTGGGGGTGACACACGGTCCGTTAAGTGACTTTGTGGGGATTGCCGCGGTTGGTTAGAAGCTAAGGCCGCGACGTCTCGGTATGAGCGTTCGCGATCGTAATTCACAGGAGAGGAGTCATCATAACACAGTGACGTGTGATGACTGGAATGGCGGCACGTGCGACAGCGATAATTTCGCGTGCATTGGGATATGGAGTGTTTATTCAGCCGTCGATGGCATAGTCGGGCTTCTTTTACAAAGGTAACACGTTGACGTGTAGGAAGGCGAATAAAATCGGGACACTCGCGTAAGTAATGCGAAGTACTATTACAAAGGTGACATTTAGATGTCGTCGCAAAAGTAACAAAGGCTCTCGCAGAAGGTGGGGAACGCGCGTTAGGTTTAGGCAAACGAGGGGAGCTCACAGTAGGGGGGGGTAGTAGTGTCAACGACAGAAGCACTACCTACATTGTCGTGGTGCCTACGTTCATCCTCAAGAAAGGTAATAAGATGATCAAAAGTAGGGAGGTGATTAGGACTATCGCCATAACGACGTTCAAATCTCGATTTTAAATCTGAAGGCAGTTTAGCAAGGCATAAGTGAACTAATAGGTATGACCAATGCTTAACAGGAAGTTCCAATCTCTCTAAGCATCGATAAGTCGAAAGCAGGGGGTTCAGGAACGACACACGTAACCCGGAAAGTTTAGGCGTTATAATAGGGAGCATCATTATTTGAGCTATGTGGGTATCCGCTAAAACACGAAGGTTATAATACCTACGTTTTAGGAGGTCACGGGCCATGGTGTAATTGCCCGCCTCAATCTTGAGGTGTTGTATCAATCGACGAGGTTCATCCGATAAGGCTCCTACTAAATAGTGTAGCTTCAAAGTCGGGGTAAGGCTAGGCTGGTTGCCCACCACGCTATCAAACTGGTCTATAAAACTTATCCAACTATCGGGACGGCCATCAAACTTAGGTATAGGTAGGTCAGGCAATTTACTAGCCGGGTTATCAATAGCCAGGGATTTATTCTCCTTGAAGGGGGTGCTAGTACGGGACGTCTCAAATTGGTGAGGTCGTATTTCGTCTAACTTAATTTTTAAGTCGTCTACTTTGTCCCTTACTACGCGCATCTCGTTCTTAACTTGTACATATTCTTGTTTATAAATCGCAGGATCGAGATTACCTAACAGCTTGGAACAAGCGGCAGAAAACTTATCGCACATTAGCGGCAGGTCGGAAAGACGCGCTCGCATACGATTGGAGGAAAAGGTCTCAAGAACTCGGTGGGAATCATCAACCCAGTCACTAATATAACGGAGTTCACCTATAGCTTCACGGTATTCAGCTGTATCCGTGTAAAGTACGGCCCTTACGGTCTCGTTGCCGGTTTTGGTATCCGACATTTTATTTACTTTAAATCGCAAGAAACAAGGTAGGTAAATTAAACTCACAAAAGATTCCAATAGGATGCGTAAAGGAACAAATAGTAAGGGACGGCGCAGATGCACCGGGTATGGCAAACGTAACTCGTAAACAACTTGCACGCGGTCACGCGGTAATGGCGTGATTCATTCACTGACATATCATTTTGTCTAGCGTTGCATTAGATTCTGAATCGAAACTGCGGATTTAGGCAATAATACCCGTTTTAAATCATTAATTAAAGAATCTACATCAGGATAATCTGATAACAGCCTTAATTTTGCTGACTGAGAAAGTCTATTTTTGAGAACAAACGATATCAATTTGGGCTTGGACGCTGTATCAAGGACGGAGCTATAATAATCTATACCGTCTATAAGCTGCTTCGTTACCGATTCACTATTGTCTAAAACTGGCAATAAACTCAACGCGACCTTAAGATCAAACGTCTCCATTTTTGATGAATTACTTGTGTCACTAACAACAGGAGTATGAGTCAAATTCACAATTTCCTTATACAAGTTCTTAAACTTTGTACACAATGCATCCATTAAATCATTTTCTTCGACATCTTTAAATGGTCGTACACGGCTAATTTCATCTAAAAATAAATTATATCTATCCCGTATTACTTTTGCCTCCTCAAATTTTTTCACTAAAATATTACCTTCTCGTCTACTAGGGCCTATTTTAATTAGATAAGTCCTTATTTTATATAATTCATCATATAATTGTTCCACATATTTGGCCATAACATATTATAAAAATAATTTAAAATAACTTCGCCTTAATATCGTAGTATCTAAGTTACATACCTTTTTGGGCTTGCATTTCTTGGTTATAGGAGAATACTTATTAAATCACTAAGACATGTTCATTTAAACAGCACCGGTTAAACGTCAAAGTTATTTTTTCGCGTACTTTTACTTAAGCAGTTAAAAGTTTTGTTTAGAATTAACTTTATTTTGATAACACTCGCGCACTTCACTGAACACAACACATTAGGTAGGGGGGACTAAACAGGGGGCTGCTCCTCGGATAATTCGATCTTCTTGAGTCTGAAGGCGTTAGCTCGTGCTCTTCTCTCTATCCTCTTGTTCAGGCATTTGTTTACGTATCTGATGATGAGGGCAATGAACACCACAACCACGATGATGATAACCACGAACATGTACTAGGAAATCTGTCCCATATATTCCACAAATCTGCCGTTGTTTCTTTGGAACTCGTAGTGTTTCTAAAGTTGCTCAAAAATCTCTTGAGGCTTGCTGTGTGTTTTTCCCATATTTACTGGTTACCACTTAATAGATTTTTAAGATGATTTACTGCGTGACCGACGGGAATGTAACGCGAGCCGCTGCGTCGCGGAGCCATCCACAATCCGAACAAGGCAGGGTCGCCATGTAAGGTTGGGTGCTCGGGAGGTGAAATGATAGATTCAGATGCGTGTACAATACTGGTTTATTAATCAGTAATCAATCAAATATATAGTGTAACTAGTCATACGTCATAAACATACTCTACACGTGTATTGGACTGGCCCATGGACTCTTGGATGGCCTGCAGATTCCAGCTTCGAGCATGTGTTCTATCTCTTGTTTAACTAGCTTGTACTTGTCTGCTGATAGTTGGCGGCACTTTGATACGACCGGATGACCTTCGGTGATGATTTGGTGGACGACATTATGTTTTGGCGTTTCCTTTGCGCAAAAAGGCTTCGTAACATCTGGATACTTTGATAGTATGTCGGCAAACGGACTCTTTAGTGTTGATTGTTTTCAAGGTGGGTATGTCGGATTGTGTCATACTTGTAGATGTCAATAATCCTGTTACCCCATCGATTAACTTTTTCCGTCGCATATCGACTAACAAATTGTGTCGTTCTAAGAAATCGGCGCCTATTATCGGTTGTTTAACGTCAGCGATGACAAATGTCCATCGATACGGCCGACGCAATCCGAGATCTAGGTCAAGAGTTCGTTCGCCGTATGTTTTAATTTCGCTTCCGTTGGCTGCGTATAGTTTGTACTCGTACGATGGCGATGACCTTCTTGATCTCGGGATGACGGATATGTTTGCTCCTGTATTGATTAGGAAACGATACCGACTTTTTCGATCTATAACGCATAGGCGGCTTGATGGAAGTATAGCGCTGATGTCCGCCTCCGTCAACACTACTGAGAGTTTTCCGACTTGCTTTTCCAGGCGCAGGGTTGTTCGCATTTCTGTGCTTGACCTTTGAACCGGTGATGGTAATAACATAGCCAATTCGGATTGTTCTGGTCTCTTCTTTGCCTCGAGCGGGAACGACTACGGAATCTTGCATTATATGGACGCCCGCGGCCTCGGCCACGACCACGTATATTGTATCGGCTGCTTCTGAGTTCGGCGACCTCGAGGGATAATTTGTTTATTTGCGACATTAACTCGTTCATCGGAAATGAATTTATGCTTGCGACTTCGGATACTTCTTGTAATCTTATGTTTTCCATGATTTTGTCGGCTATGGCGGCTAGATTCTCTAACGCCTGATCTTGGCTTACGGTTAGGACTGCTCTGACGGAACTTGGTAGTCGCTGTAGCCACAAACTGTGAAGAGTGGATTCGCCAACGTTCGCGTTCCGTGCTAGCTCTGTCATCTTCCTCAGGAGTTGTGATGGCTTCTGGTCACCTAATTCCATCTCGCCGATGAGCTTTTGAAACTGACGTTCTGCAGACTCTTCATATATCGACAATAATCTTTGTTTCAAAATGCTGTATTTTTTTTCACTCGGTGGATTGAGTAATAGGTCGCTAACTTGTTGAATTGTTTCGCGGCCTAGTTTTGAGATGACCAAGTTAAACTTGCACTCGTCGCCCTGCTTCTGTGGTGCCATGATGGACTTGAATTGGGCAAACCAAAGTCGTGGCATTTCGATCCAAAAATCAGGTATTCTCGCCATTACGCTTATAGTCGAGACTTCTGACGCGGTGCTTGGTTGTGCGATGGATGTGCTTGGTCTAACATTCTGCATTCCTTGCTGTTGCGGATTTAACACTTGCTGTGGTTGGTACTGGTACACGCCTTGTGGAGCTGGTGCTTCGTCCGGCATCGTTGGCAATTTTGTTGCTTGATGATGCACTGGAGAAAATCACGTCGTCGATGATGATCACGTCGGAGATGAATCACGTCGGGGTCACCAGTGTGGGCCCTGAGTGCGTGTGTGTATATGACCTAACGGTGTGTAGAGGATGGGTAAAACAAGTGACCAACAACAGTCTCTAATTCCAACTCATTTATTCATAACACTTAACCTAAACATTACAGTTCGTGCCACGTGTCCGTGCGTGTTGTCGAATTCTGATATTGAACTTGCTACGATGCAATACTGAGTGCATTGACATAGGTTGACATAGTTACCACAGGAGCAATAAATCGAAAAAAATATTTAGGAACCCCTAAGTTACTTTAAAAGACCTCCTTAACGATACCCCACACAATGGGGTAGACGATGAAAAAAAATCATCCCCACTTCACATGTAGAGGAGCTATCTTAAAAAATATTTTCCTGTATTTTATTCTACCACCTTGTCGGCGCAATTGGTATACACACACATACAAAATTACAGCTTTCTATTACTAACGGTCTCTTAGCAAAACCTCCGACAGACAGACGGACATGACGAAACTATAAGTGTGCCGTGCGACCGCTTTAAACACTAAAATTCATTTATCCAATTAGAACAAAAATGCCACTTATGAACGTCAATAATAAAATTTAATATTGACCCATACGGGGCCTGAACATGTCTTCTTATTTTTGGGGCCTACTAGCGCTTTGAGATAAAACACAGACTACCTGGCAAGTGCTATACCATAGCTATGCGTAGGAGGGACGATTAGGGCGCGTCGGGGACAATACGTAATAGTGCTAATCCATAAATCTTTAGTTCTGACTGAACCAAGATCGACTACACTGAATGAATTTCATTATATCCTATCACACGTCATATCGCAGCTCATTAAAAAACACTAGCTATATTTATTGGAGTTCTATCTCTAGTTAAGAACTACTACTTTTTTGTCATTTAGTTAAAAACAGTGCTCCAGCCTAGGAGACATGACAATATATCAAAATCAAGTAAATAACTCTTTGGTTTCAGATGATTTTATTACGGTTGAGGAATCCCCCTATTTCACTGCTATCCAAGAAGGTGCTAAAACGAAATTTCGCTGTAACAAATGTAACAATCTGTACGCAACGCCCGAAACTGCCAGAAAACACATAATAGTTCACTTAGAAAAGTACTACTGTGACATATGCCAGAAGGAATTCATGAATCCAGGAAAATTAAAAAAACAATACAATACACAAGCTACTCGAATGCTCAATAAAACTCACTAGGGTACAACTTGTGAAACACAGAGCTGACGAGCACGGTGTTCCGATGCCTAGTTGCGGCATCTGCGGATACAAAACGAACAATGAATATATGTTTACTACAACATTTTGATTTGTTTGTGTACCCTATTGATACTACGCCGCGCACACTCACACGCATACCTGCCTTGTTTTTATTTGTTTAAAACGTACCGTGAGAACCCCGAAGATCGAGTCGACATCGAGACGTTACCTATGACACATGTACTAGACCGACCAGAGCGCTTTCGCCGCGTGTGTATCCTGTGAAGCTCCTTACAGACATTTCGAGTGATTGTGGCCTGTGAAGTGATACCTAAACCTGAACCCTGATGTGGCAAGTACCTAGCTATAAGCGCTCTGACTATACCAATTTTCAACCTATCATTGTCGCCCTCCACGTGTAATCCACTGCCTAAACTCTCAAACATTCTGGTAGCAGAGCGTAGTTTTTTATTAGGACCCCTTATTAGTAACGTAATTTGTTTAATTGAGAGTTATTTATTTGCTACTTTCCTTTGTAATTTGAAGAAAACGTCTCGTCATATACCTAACCTATTTACAGAAAATTTCTTAATAACATTCGAGTACAACCCCTTTTACATAAGTGTCGATTAAATCGATTAGCGCGTTAATTACCTACCCTTTGAGTGCAAGTGAGGTGCGCGAGCGCTTTATTTCCTTATTGATCACGCCATTACCGCGTGACCGCGTGCGAGTTGTTTACGAGTTACGTTTGCCATACCCGGTGCATCGGTGCCGTCCCTTACTATTTGTTCCTTTACGCATCCTATTGAAAACTTGTGAGTTTAATTTACCTTCCTTGTTTCTTGCGATTTAAAGTAAATAAAATGTCGGATACCGAAACCGGCAACGAGACCGTAAGGGCCGTACTTTACACGGATACAGCTGAATACCGTGAATCTATAGGTGAACTCCGTTATATTAGTGACTGGGTTGATGATTCCCACCGAGTTCTTGAGACCTTTTCCTCCAATCGTATGCGAGCGCGTCTTTCCGACCTGCCGCTAATGTGCGATAAGTTTTCTGCCGCTTGTTCCAAGCTGTTAGGTAATCTCGATCCTGCGATTTATAAACAAGAATATGTACAAGTTAAGAACGAGATGCGCGTAGTAAGGGACAAAGTAGACGACTTAAAAATTAAGTTAGACGAAATACGACCTCACCAATTTGAGACGTCCCGTACTAGCACCCCCTTCAAGGAGAATAAATCCCTGGCTATTGATAACCCCCACCTCCTGCGAGAGCCTTTGTTACTTTTGCGACGATATCTAAATGTCACCTTTGTAATAGTACTTTGCATTACTTACGCGAGTGTCCCGATTTTATTCGCCTTCCTACACGTCAACGTGTTACTTTTGTAAAAGAAGCCCGACTGTGCTATCGATGCTTGGATAAACACTCCATATCCCAATGCACGCGAAATTATCGCTGCCGCACGTGCCGTCGTTCCAGTCATCACACGTCACTGTGTTATGATGACTCCTCTCCTGTGAATTACGATCGCGAGCGCTCATACCGAGACGTCGCGGCCTTAGCTTCCAACCAAACGCGGCGATCTCCACAAAGTCACTTAACGGACCGTGTGTCACCCCCACGTACTGAATGGCACCGTGTTCGTACCCCACCACCTCGTGATTCCCGTAGAGTATCACCTCCCCGTTCGGGCGGGCGATCTCCCCTTGTACCATGCGGTAACCGTACTTATAATGCCCCTCTAGGTCAAAGAACCCAGGATGAACGTGCATTTCATCATAAGTACAATGAGGCCCCACAATTCTGACTAGATAGCCCCCCTTCCATACCCGCTTTTACATCTTTACCTCGCAATTCTCTCGTTCTTTTACCTACGGCCTTGATTCATGTTAAAACCTCGTCTGGATATTATGTGGAAGCGCGTGCCTTATGTGACACTGGTGCTCAGGGCTGCCTTCTTACTACTGAGCTTGTTGTGCATGAACTTACCTATCATTCCTTCTTCAGTTCCTGTTCGTGGAATAGGTAATGTTCAAGCAATTAATTCCCCGGGCATTGTATCCTTTTCATTTAAGCCAGTAATTTTCTGTCTGTCCAGAAATCTCCACCAGTGCAATAGTTGTTGATGTGATTGCTGGTACCCTCCCAGAGGTAGACTTACCTAAAAGTGTAATAACCTGTACTAAGCACCTTCCTCTTGCTGACCCTTTATTTTACAAACCTGGTACTATAAGTGTACTTCTTGGAGCTGACGTCATTGGTCGCCTTTTAAGGTCTGAGTTGTTTGTGTCCCCTGATGGCCTTACTTCTATCTCGACGATATTTGGTTATGTCCTGTGTGGTCCTGTTTATGGAGGATTTACTGATTTGGAACCCCCCATGACTGGAGTCTCGCTGTCCCAAATAGTTGAAAAATTCTGGAAAATCGAAGAGGCCCCCCAATCTCCAGTTGCGAACCCCTTGGATATAGAGTGTGAAACCTTTTTTAAAGCAACTACCACTCGTGAAAGCGATGGTCGATTTATGGTTAGACTCCCTTTTCTTCATGATCGTCCACCTCTCGGTGATTCTAAAACCAATGCCTTACGGCGATTCCATAATCTTGAGAAGCGTTTGCAAGCAAACCAATATACTTCCTTTATGCGTGAGTACCTTGACCTAAACCATATGTCCCTTTCTTCATATGACTCGACCCGGGAACATTATTTTATCCCTCATCATGGATTTTTTAAGTCCGGATAGTAAAATCGTGTTGTGTTGGTTAAAAACCACTCCTCACCTTCTTCAGACTTTTGAGGCTAATCGTGTCTCCCAGATTAATAATAGTCCTACATCTAGTGAATGGAGGCACGTCCCAGGCTACATGAACCCTAGTGACTGTGCATCGAGAGGTATGTCAGTCACCCGACTGATCGACCACTCCCTTTGGTTTTCACCTTTGTGGTTGACGCAGTCTCCTGACAACTGGCCCGGTATTTCGGAACCTAACCCAAGTAGTGATCTCCCTGGACTACGTTGTTTAGTAGTCTCTGCCGATGTTCCTAACCCGGATCCCTCATTCTTATTAGAGCGGTATAGTTCTTTCAACAAGCAAATAAACGTGACTTGTTACCTAAGGCGGTTTTTATTTCCTAAATCTTACTTGTCCTACCTGAGCCCTGAGGAACGGAGAGATTCCCTTTTGTTTTTAGTGAAAATCGTTCAATTTACCTCCTTTTCTGATGAACTTGATCGCTTACGGCGTGGTGATCCTATCACTAACTCCCTTAGAAAGTTGAATTTATTTCTAGATGACAGAGGCCTAATTCGAGTTGGAGGTCGATAACGAAACTCCGATCTATCCTTTGATGCGCGCCATCCCCTTCTTCTGCCTAAGAATGGTAATTTCGTGAACATCCTTATTTCACATTACCATCGCGAGAATGCTCATGCTGGTGTTAATGCAATTCTTGCCATGTTAAATAGAGAGTTTTGGATCTTGTCGGCACGCAGAGCTATTCAGCATGTGATTTTTAAATGCCTTCCCTGTTATCGTCTCAAAGCGGCTGTATCTCAACCCTTCATGGGTGACCTACCTAAAGACCGCGTCACGGCTGCTAGACCGTTTGACGGTGTAGGTACCGATTTTGCAGGACCCTTTTTTACCAAAGTCCAGGCCTATAGGAACAAAAGGTTAGTGAAAAGTTACCTGTGTGTATTCGTCTGCCTTTCTACTAAAGCCGTTCACCTTGAGGTTGTGTCAGACCTAACTACTGAAGCCTTCATTGCGGCCTTTTCCCGATTCGTGTCGCGTCGTGGTGTACCTCGCCTAATCCGATCCGATTGCGGTCGAAATTACATCGGTGCCAACAATTACCTGAAAGAGTTGGAGTGTTTCCTGTCTCAAAACCAGGCGGCTATTGGTTCTGAGCTTTCAAAGCGGAACATATCCTGGGTTTTCGATCCTCCTGTTTGCCCTCATTGGGGAGGTCTTTTTGAGGCTGCGGTTGAATCGGCGAAGTCGCACCTAGAGCGGGTGGTAGGCGATGCCCCCCTTACATTTGAAGAGCTGACCACTGTTTTTGCTAAAATTTAAGCAGTTTTAAATTCACGCCCATTGTGCCCACTTTCTCCGGACCCTAGTGATGTCGAAGTGTTGGCTCCCGGCCATTTCTTAATTGGACAACCCCTAGCTGCACTTCCGGAGTACTAATATAAAATCATCAAACACCAACAGCGAGTGCACATGGCCGAACGGACTGTACAGTGCCCCTTCTGTGACAAGAAGTTCTTCGATACGGCCAACATGAGAATGCATATGGTGCGCCACAATCCCGTGAAAAAGTACGAATGCAAGTTTTGCACAAAAATGTTTCCAAGACTGGAGACTCTGCGTCAACACGAGAGAATCCACACAGGGGATAAGAGGAAGGTGTGTCGAGTGTGCGGGGAGAGGTTCGTGCAGAAGGCGAGCCTGAGCTACCACATGTTGAAGCGCCACCCGGACTGTGTGTAGGTTGTATTAACTAACGCCTTTAGTACTGCGGTAGCAAAACTTCGGTAGATAACCTCGTGTTACCCAGACGTGAGCTTATACTATACAAACAGAGATGCAATTATAGGAGGCCATAGACAGATATAAAAAACGCGATATACATTCGTAGTGAAAGCGATTAACGCAGTTTCGCTGCCGCAGTTGGCTTCTTCAGTTTGTTGAAGGCGTTAAGGCTTTACCAAACAGAACGAGTAGGTACCTGTCGCCGCGTTAGCGCTCAAGCGCTGCGATCTATAGCGTCGTGTTGTACTGTATCGGTAGTATATCGTCATAACAGAGCGCGGGCGCTAGCTAGCAGTACGCGCTTTGACGATGCGCTAGATTTGACGGTACACTACCATCACGGTACAACAAAACTCTACGCAGCGCTTCGGCTATAACGCGGCGCTAACTACGCGTTTTGCGGAGAGACCATCGCGAGTTCAAATTGATAGCGCTCTTAACTCTCGAGCCCGTAATGTAGGTATCACTTTTCTACAGTATCACAAATAATAGTTATTATACCATTTGTTGGTGATCCGATCATTAGACCTTTTTATAACCTACATGCTGTGATTCGATGCATGCCAATTAAAATCAATGAAGATGGTATTAGGTTTTAAAATGTACAGACTGCACTTGTTATAAATAGTTAATTTCATACGTTTGTTCATAATGCAAAAATTGACGAATTGTTTACGAACATGACGTAAAGATCATATAACAATGCACAGTTGGCAGCACGCACGTCAGGTTATCCATTTCAACTACAAAGACAGCTTTTATTACATGAAATAGAGGCGGTCAAAATTGGGTAGTCTGACGTGCTATTTTCAAAGCGATGATGGTGACCTGATAGAAGAGGCTTAAAATTCGGTCCGATAGTTGTATTTTTTTAATGTTGTTTAGGATGGTTGTTATCTTGTTGACATATGTCAATTGAACTTAATATTTTAGTTATGTTGAGGAATAAAGTTGATTGTTCTCAAATATCAATTCAACTGAACTAAATTATAATTGTTGTCAAATGTCAATTCAACTGAACTAAATAATTTAGTTATGTTGAAGAATAAAGTTGATTGTTGTCAAATGTCAATTCAACTGAACTAAATAATTTAGTTATGTTGAAGAATAAAGTTGATTGTTGTCAAATGTCAATTCAACTGAACTAAATAATTTAGTTATGTTGAAGAATAAAGTTGATTGTTGTCAAATGTCAATTCAACTGAACTAAATAATTTAGTTATGTTGAAGAATAAAGTTGATTGTTGTCAAATGTCAATTCAACTGAACTAAATAATTTAGTTATGTTGAAGAATAAAGATGATTGTTGACAAATGTCAATTCGACTAATTATTATTATTCAGTTATGTTTAGAAATAAATTGACAATTGACAACAATCATCTTTAACTAATTATTACTATTCAGTTATGTTGAGGAATAAAGATGGTTATCAATTGTCAATTCAACTAATAATTAAGTTATGTTGAGGAATAAATATGATTATTGCCAAATAGTTTTTTTTTGTATATTATTTATTGACACTTACGATAACTGACGACCAACTTGGTATTGCAACACTTGAACTTGCTTCATGTTACCTATGGCAATTCCAGTAAAGAAAAATACATCTTTTAATTCTAGACCACAGGTCAGCTGTCTTTATGAGAAAATCATATTTTTTTGCCATAAATATGTTACATCACTATCATACTTATGAAATAAAAAGGTTAATTTACATTATATGTATACGAGAACAAAATACACTATGAAACACAAAATTAATAAAGTTCAAAAAACAAATCTAATCTACTTACTTAAATACATATATACATCGGTTACGAGCTCGTTGCCTTGTAAGAAAGTTCCCAAAAGGCTGGCCATATTACCTCGCTGGATAGCCATACTAATTCTCTGGCCCAGGTAGAGGCCAGCCCTTGCATCGTGAGTAGTCTCCAAAAGCCGCTTAGACAACTCATGAAACAGCTAGTGAACACTTGATCCCCACGGTTCTAGTGTTTCTATCCAAAAATGTGTTATCGCCAAGACCTTCATATTTGCGCCGCTTGAGGCATTCTGCCGAAGCGGCAGCAGTACCCACCCTGTTGCTAGATAATAGAAGATGGGAAGGCGCTAAGGTGTCGACAGAAGTAGCATCCCACACCAATGGCCTGCCAATCTTCCACGGAGCGGTTCCAAAGATAAGTAAAGTAATTTTTACAACTTCCAATAAAAAGATGCATTGACGCTGGTTACTCTAAATAACCGCACCGCAAAATAGCTATAAAGTTTGTGCCTTATCCTTTATAGGGGAAATGGCCATTGCTACCTACAACTTTTACTATGCAGTCATCACAGAAATCGCGAATCGTCATTGTTGAAGCGGCAAATTCTTCGTTGGGATAACTAACAAAAAAGGGGTTTTGGTGGTACCTTTTCACCTGACCTAGTTTAGTAGTATCTTATAGGACTAATTTGCAGGCTACAGGCTACTAGAGACTGTAATTAAGCCACAGACAAAAATGAGCATAGAGCATCCGCACGGTCTGATCGGAACGGGACGGTCACGGTACTAGCCGGCGTGCTCGGAACGAGAGGGGTGCAGATTGCACTCCTCAGATATAACCTGTAGCAGAAGCACCGCAGGGCCGGTCGCTTCAGAGCAGGCCGGGTCTCTGACGGGCTCTGTGCTAGAGGGCCCTACTACGGGGGGTCGAAAGTGCTGCGAGTGCCGCGCGACCGCCAGTAGTTGGGACGAGTGAGGCGCGTCAACGGTCCGATGGCGTTGACGCGTAGTGGTTGCGCGTCGAATTAATGTTACTTATTTTATCTAATATTTTCGAAAAATGTTTTGTGGGCTGGTTCCTGACACAACGTCGTAATAGTCTTTATTTCTAACTGAACCAAGACTGAAAGAAAAAAATCAAAGAGTCATATCGTAGCTCATTTTATTTATACCGTTAAACTGCTAAGCAGTTTGGCAACTGATAAAATTGTAGATTTGCTAACTTATTACAAATAATTTTAAATAAAAGTTAATTAATAAAAAAATACTGTTTTCATTAAAGTTCTATCTCCTGTTAAGAGCTTAGCTCTAGCCTAGGAGACATAATAATGGATCAATATCTAGTCAATAACTCTTTGGTTTCAGATTGGTGCCTTACGCTTGAGGAATTGTCCAACTTTATAACTATCCAAGAAGGCACCAAAACTAAATTTCGCTGTAAAAAGTGTGACAATCTGTACGCAACACCCGACTATGCAAGGAAACACATAATCGTACACTTAGAAAAGCACTACTGTGACATATGCGAAAAGGAATTCAAGACTCCAAGACTGTTGAGGAAGCATAATACAATGCACAACCTACTCGATTGCCCGGAATGCTTATTAAAGTTCAACAAATTAAAACTTATGCATCACAGAGCTGACAAGCACGGTGTTCCGATGCCTACTTGCGGCATCTGCGGGTACAGGGCGGACAAAGAATCTAGGATCGTCACACACCAACAGAGAGTTCACATGGCCTAAAAGACCGTACAGTGCTCCCGCTGCGACAAGAAATTCTTCAATTCGACAGAGCTGAGATTGCATATGGTGCGTCACAATCCTGTGAAAAGGTACGAATGCAAGATTTGCAAAAAAAAGTTTCCGAGACTGGAGACTATGCGTCGACACGAGAGAATCCACACAGGGGATAAGAGGAAGGTGTGTCGAGAGTGCGGGGAGAAGTTCGTGCAGAAGGCGAGCCTGAACTACCACATGTTGAAGCGCCACCCGGAATGTGTGTAGGTTTTATTAACTAACGCCTATACCACATCGACACGGCAACCTTTAGCGAAACTGCTGTAGATAACCTCATTTCGGACGGATGTGAATTCGTAACAGCGATCAGTGTTGTTGCAAAAGAAGATAGGTAGATAGTCGATTTTTTTTAACATTTGCGATACTAACAATATCACTATCGTTAAAATAGTAATTGCAAAAAATACGAATGGTGTCATCGATAGTATTACTATTAGATCCCACTGCTGGGCAAAGGCCTCACCTCAACTATGAGGAGGAACGAGCCATACTCCACCACGCGGGCTCAGTGCGGATTGGTGGAGGGGTGTCTGTAAGGCAAGTGACAAACCTTACTATCAGATGTTATCAAGCCGCCTTAGGGCCTCTGACTAGGCTTAACGACTAATACCAACAGATATTAGCCGGGACCAACTGCTTAACGTGCCTTCCGAAGCACGGAGATGCTTGTCATGGTCGTCACTTTAATGGTCGGAATGGTCACCCATCCAATCACGACCGCGCCGTGGGTTGCTTAACTTTTGGTATCACTACCAAAGCGCTGCCGCCACTGCGCCACAAGCACCCTTACTTTTACTTATGGTGGCCTGGTGGATGACGTATACCTGAGCGTAGCTTGGCAAATCCCACGCAAACACATGGAATCTGATTGTCAAATTTACCTAATAATTTAGTTATGTTGAGAATTGAAGGCGATTGTTGTTGTCAAATGTCAATTTAATTTAGCATAGTTATGTTGAAAAATAAAGAAGATTGCAGATAAACATTTTTGTATTATTTTATTTTTACTCGCGAAAACTGGCGCCCAACGTGGAATTGTAAGTTGCAGCACTGACTTGCTTCATGTTGGGTATTAGACTACAGGCCCATGTTCAAAATGGATGGGTCATATGAACCACCAGGTGACGTATATAGGACGATATAAAAGCATAAAATAATAAGATACAGCACTATGCTGTCACTTGTAAGCTGTCCCATAGTAGAAATTGGAGTTACTATGGTTACACACTCGTTTTATAAGACTTGTACGCTTTGTGAAACAGGGCTCTGGTTTTCCATAATAAAATTAAATGGCATATTTTGACGGACTCGGATCGGACGTAGTGCGGAACCGCTCTTAGGCCTCTGATCTTGTACTATTATTTATCCGGAGTCAGGAAGTTGGTGGTGTTAACACCCCCGTGCCTCGGAAAGCACGTTAAGCCGATGGTCCTGCGCCTGATCTCTCTACGGTCATGTCGGACTACCGTCTTACCGAAATTATGAAAGTGAAGGAATAGAGAGTGCACCTATGTATTGCGCACACACTTGTGCTATAATATGTCCCGCGCAGTTGGCTAATCTCTGTTGAGATAGGCCGCCGTAGTCGAAATTCGGCTAGGAGGACATTATTTATTATTATTTATTCGTAGGCGAATATACTTAACTATTCAGAGATCATGTTTCCAGACACAATAGAAAATCTATTGTTATGACACCACCTGCGGTCTTATCATCCTCAATCATGGGGTATATTATACCTACCTAACCTTCGTTATTGGAGTGGTGTAAATTTAATTGGGAAACTAAGCATTTTTAAAATAGCGTGCTGTTTGAAATGAAACTACTAAAAGTTATCATATTATTATTATTAGCTATGATGGAGAATAAAAACATGCTAACATAGTAATAATTACTAGGTAAATATTTGTTTGCTACCAAAATAACAACAGGAAAGCAATTATTAAGTTCAAACTAAACCAGTTCAAATCATTTATTGCATGTCACATTACAGATGGTACAAAAATAGAATATGTAGGTATGTATTTTACATGTGACGTCCTGCACAGTTTTATTTTTGATGAAAATGTAGCTTAGTACCTAAATTGCATGTTTAATTTCAGATGATGCCACACGCAAGGCAACCGGCCGCCAGCCAGCCGGATCGTCAGACTTTATGCCCGTCAAAAAAGACGGCCGAAATATATATCGCTGCAACAAATGTGACAAAGAATTTCTAAACGCTCGTCAGCTCAAGGACCACCACTATAGAGTACATCATCTGCGAAAATGCCCTGAATGCCCTCTCAAATTTAGCGTATCGAAAATGGACAGCCACAGGATAAAAGAGCATGGTGTGTCAATGAGCACCTGCGAAATTTGCGGCTACACGAGTTACAGCAGACTTGTGTCAGATCATTTGAGAAGAGTGCACATGAAAGAAAGAAATGTTCCGTGCACTCTATGCAACATGAAATTCTTTAACATCGCTTCTTTGAATTATCACATGGTGCGACATAATCCTGAAAAGAAATTTGTTTGTAATTTATGCGGAGCTATGTTTTCGCGAAACAGCGTCTTGAAAAGACATGAAAAAACTCACACCGGAGATAAAAATGAGGTGTGTGATGTGTGCGGGAAGAGGTTTCTGCGGAAGGAGCATCTGACTAACCACATTCGAAAGCACTCTGAATCTGAACTTAACGCTATAGGTTAGGTTTTTAGGCGTAAGTAGGTTTAAGATTTTAGGAAATGTATCCTCAAACAGTAATTATAGACTAATTAGTTATTATAATAACAGGGCCAACGCTTGTATGTGGGATACTCAGAAAGTTGTGCGACACTAAAAAAATAGTTCTACAGGTACATATATTTTTATTAAATCTTTTCAAAGTACTCTCCATCGGCCTCTATACAAAAATTCATGCTTCTGAACCAGTTTTCAAAACACTTTTTCCAGTCCGCCGCAGACACCTCGTTTACAGCCTGCTCGAACGCAGCCAGCGCATCTTCCGGCGACGAAAATATCCCTTTGAGCAGATTTTTTATTTTTGGAAATAAGGTGCTAGATCAGGGCTGTAAGGAGGGTGACCCAGGAGTTTGACTGGCGTGCTGTCTAGGAAGTGCCTCGTTTTGAGCGCGGTGTGTGCAGGCGCATTTTCGTGGTGGAGCAGTAGTCCGCGGAGCCCAGTCTGTTTGGTCGCTTGTTGCTGGTCGCAACAGAAAAAAACTTCTGGTTAACATTTGTTATATACCATTCGACGTTGATGCTTCTTTGATCTCGTAAGGGAATCGAAACCAAGTGGCCAGTCAAATTAAAAAAGCTGGCGATCAAAATCTTCCCCCCGCTCCGAGATCGCTTTACTTTGGTAGGCGTTGGTTCATTTTGAAACACCCAAACTGTCGACATGCGCTTGGTTTCTGCATCGTTTTAATAAATCCAGGACTCATCACCTGTAACGACGTCGTAAACACGCCGACGAGACGAACCTGCTTCAAACTTGTTCAGCATATCACGGCACCATTCCACCCGGGCCTGCTTCTGAGCGTCGGTGAGGTAGTGCGGTACCCAGAGTCATACTATCCTCTTCACGCGAAGATGCCCGTGTAGAATCTCGTGAACGCTTCCCGATCCAATCTTCAATATGTGCTGAATCTCCTGATATGTAATTCGCCTATTATCTTGGATTAAATTTTTCACTGCTAGCACATTTTGCTTCCGTAATAGCCATCAAAGGGCGACTGCTTCGTTCTTCATCCCCCAAGGTTGATCGACCGCGCTTGAATTCGTTATACTAACGATACACGGTGGCCTTGGAGGAGCCTTCACCCATAAATGCCATTTAAAGTCTATCGAACGATTCTTCCAGTTTCAGGCGACACTTGAAATCGTAAAAAATCATAGCTCTAAAATGTTCCCGGCGCAGATTCATTTTTCAGTCAGACACTATACTTTGAATTGGCTTGCAAAAAATGTGGAGGGAAAATTTAAAATGGAACACACCTATTTTTACTTATAAATAATCATAATTTTGAAAAATATTCTAACCGGCCGGTCTCCCATAGATACAAACTTTTCTTCGCAATACTTTCTGAGTGGCCTGATATTTCAACAGTGGGATAATAAATTAATGAGTGGGGTACATACTGCTCGGGTAGATGTCGCTGACGTCACGCCATGACGTAATCAAAAGAGACTAGAAATGTCGCATGGGTGGATAGACTGCACGATAGCTCAATTGGCGTTGGCCCCGTTAGCCAAAGGTCTTGGGTTCAAATCATACTCGAGTGCGAACTTTTGGTTTCTTACTTAAACTTCTAATAATAAAATAACACTGTAAGTGGTAAAAAAATCTTCAAATCTAGCTAAAATATGTGTATGACGGGCCCAGTGCAATCCATCAATCTTATATATATATTTTTTTTTTTTGAAATGGGTAAATAGCAGGAAAGAGGATTGTTTGATATTTTCCTGATCGGAATGCAAGTGTTGTAATAATTAATATTGCTTTATGTTTCGTCATTTTTAACAGAATTTATTTAAGGGTTCCCTCTATCTGGCAGAAACTTTTTGCTCCGAAAGTCACTTGGCATAATTTTCTTTAGTCGAATATTATTCAGGCAGAATTTTCTGTTAGCATAATTATTGTTTGGTCGAATATTTATATGCCCGAATTTACAATGGCATACTTTTAAGATAGCAGAAATTTATAAGGCATAAATTACCTTTGGCAAAATTGTACTTTGCATACGTTCGCTAAGCATTATGTTTATTAAGTACGATGTTTATTTGGCATTATTTGACTAGGCATACTATAAAGAAAGCAGAATTTCGTTTAGAATAATTTCACTACGCATATTGCTATTTCTTTTAAATAGTATTTTACCCTAAAATTGAATTAAAAAGTCATTAAGTTGTGTACAAAAGCTAGTGACAGAAACGAATCGGTGCAAAACCGACTCCACGCAGTCTTGTTTGCCCCACCCCTAGAGTGTAATTCAAAATCGCGTAGGCGCGGAGGGGCGAGGCAGCCCGCAAGCTGGAGCAGGTGGTGAGCGAAAACCATCTGCGACGATAAGCTCGCGTGGGACTGCCGGAGCCCCGCAGCGCCGGAGCCGTGACAGAAACCATGCATGTTGCTTGCTTGCATGCTGCATGCATGCTTACTTGCATATTGCATCCTTGCTTGCATACATGCAAGCTGTTGAGCATGCATGATTGCTTGCTTGCTGCATGCTTTGCTTGCTTGCATGCTGCATGCTTGCTTGCTGCATGCTTGCATGCTTGCTTGCTTGCTTTGCTTGCTTGCATGCTGCATACTTGCTTGCATGCTGAATGCTTGCTTGCATGTTGTATGTTAGTATTGCTGCGAAAGAACTACTTGTAATGATTTTAAATATGAAAAATATGCCAAAAGACGATTCGGACTGTGAACTTTCTGCGATAGAATGATTCTGCCTATTAATGACTATATATACGAATTGTTTGCCATAAGACGATTCTATCTGTGAACTTTCTGCGTTAGGATGATTCTGCTTTAAGACTATTATGGATATTAAATTTCTGCCTAAAGATGATTCTAGCTTACACGATTATGCGTTTTGAACGTCTGATAAATGAGTGAATGCTAATTGATGTTCTGCGAAAGAAAGTTTATGCTATTTGATGATACCAAATAAAATTATGACACTAAAAACTCTGCGAAACAAGGTAGACCCTTTATTTAAAGCTAGTACGAGTATCACTTAAGAGACTTTTTTTTCTTGGGGGTGCATCTATTTATGCTAATATATATCAAGTATATCTTATTAATAACCAGGCCAGCTAGGTCCTATGTAAGTATTCTTGGTAAAATAAAGTCACTTAAATTGTCTTGCTTAATTTATAGGACTTCCTTGATATAACTCGCGTCTTGTGGTAGACGATAAAAATTTAGCATTTTTGGGTTCCCAATTAATTACCCAAAGGGTAAAAACGGGACCCATTACTAAAACGTGGATTCTTAGTAATGGGTACCGTTTTTACCCTTTGTCCATCTGTCTGCCTGTCACCATACCAGGCTGTATCTCATGACACGTGATAGCTAGACGGTTGAAATGTTCACTGATGATGTTGTATATCTGTTGCCGCTTTAGCAACAAATACTAAAAACAGAATAAAATAAATATTTAAGGGTGGCACCCATACAACCAACCAAAAAAAGTTGTACAAAATGGTGGACTTAATGCCAAAAGCATTCCCTACCAGATAACCATACATCAAACACAAACACGCGGTGCAAAAGCAGATACAAAAGTATTTAACGAAAGTACCAACTGAAAGTATGTATAACGAGTAAGACAAAGAATACACATACGTTCATAATACTCACTCACATAATATAGATCAGTGAACGCATTATGCGAAATGTAGCTAAGTACCTAAAGTGCATGTTTTATTTCAGATGATGCCACACGCAAGGCAACCGGCCGCCAGCCAGCCGGATCGTCAGACTTTATGCCCGTCAAAAAAGACGACCGAAAGATATATCGCTGCAACAAATGTGACAAAGAAATCAGTTCACGTAAACAGATTCTACGTCACATGAAGTACGCACACGTGGTAGACACCCAGGCACAGGTTTGCGAAATGTGTAAAAAAGAATTTATAAACGCTCGTCAGCTCAAGGACCACCACTATAGAGTACATCATCTGCGAAAATGCCCTGAATGCCCTCTCAAATTTAGCGTATCGAAAATGGACAGCCACCGGATAAAAGAGCATGGTGTGTCAATGAGCACCTGCGAAATTTGCGGCTACACCAGTTACAGCAAAGTTGTGTCAGATCATTTGAGAAGAGTGCACATGAAAGAAAGAAATGTTCCGTGCACTCTATGCAACATGAAATTCTTTAACATCGCTTCTTTGAATTACCACATGGTGCGACATAATCCTGTAAAAAAGTTTGTTTGTAAATTATGCGGAGCTATGTTTTCGCGGAACGGCGACTTGAAAAGACATGAAAAAACTCACACTGGAGATAAAAATCAGGTGTGTGATGTGTGCGGCAAGAGGTTTTTAAGGAAGGAACACCTGACTAACCACATTCGAAAGCACTCTGAATCTGAACTTAACGCTATGTAAGTAGGTTTGGTTTTATAGGAAATGTATTCTCAAAAAGTCATTTTAAACTAATAATTTCAGACTAATAATTGTAATATTATCACTGGTCTTAATACAAATTTAAAAAATGTCTATAAGTTTAAATAAGAAACCAAAAATTCGCACACGGGTAGAATTTGAACCAACGTCTTCTGGCTAACTCAACTTTAAAAAATATAAAAAACCGGCCAAGTGCGAGTTGGACTCGCGCAGGAAGGGTTCCGCACCATAAACTTACAATATAGGCAATGAAACACGTTTGTATGGAAGCCCCCTTAAATGTATTTACTTTTATTTAATTATTTATTTTTCAAGTGAAATACAACATAATATTCTGTGAATATTTAAGCGTCTGCCTGTTACCATTATAAATATCAAGCAAAAATGCCAAAAAATCACGTTTGTTGTATGAGAGCCCTCCACTGCTGTTGCAATACAGCTCGGGTAGATGTCATTGATATCGCGAAATGACGTATTCAAAAGAGGCCAGAATTTTCGCATGGGTGGATAGACTGCACGGTAGCTTAATTGGTAAGAGCGTTGGCCCGGTAAGCCAAAGGTCGCGGTCGTGGGTTTAAATCCTACCCGTTAGACTTGTGTAACTCCTGAGTGAATGATGAAAATGATATATATCTTTTCAAAGAAGCTAATCACTCACTAACTCACTTGCATCAGAAACATACGAGTATCTTTATTTCTTTTGATATACGACTCCTTTTGAGCAACTGAACGAAATGAACTGAACTACAGGACTGAGTGAGACGGTGTTACTGCTCGCTAGTATGTGAAAGAGAGGATGATTCGCATCCCGTATCATTGAGTTAAAAGAGCCGAAGATATAAAAGAGTGATATATATCAGAAGCACAATGATATGAATCACTCTTTTCTTTTCATTGATATATTTTGCGCATCTCTACTACCCGTGTGCGAATTTTTTGTTTCTTATGTTATGTGTGACAGTGTTATTATTTTTATAAGTTTAACTTATAAAAATAAAAACACTGTCAAAAAAATCTCAAAATTTAGGTAGTAAAATATGTGTATTACCTATCCAATCCTTCCAAAACGTTGTGCAGTGAGTATCAAATACTCATATTTTAAATTCGTGTTAAGACCCGTAATATAAGTAGTCCGACAAGTTGATGCGCGCCCCTCCTGGCAAGACGTGCGGGCGTGCGTGCGTGATGAACGTGCGGGGGGCGAGGCATGCTAGATGGCAGCGGGGAAGGAAAGATTCTTATAAGAATCTTCCCTTCCTGAAGATGACAGCGGGATTATTTATAATCTTAATGCTTGTCCTAATCCCCCTAGTCCCTCGTCTCCAAGTAGCCCGGGTCGGGCCGATAAGTGTTGGGTTTTTTCTGTCTTTCGCACACACAGCTCAGACACAGCTCCGGAGTCAGGAAGTTGGTGATGTTAAGCCGTTGGTCCTGCGCCTGATCTCTCTACGTTCATGTCGGACTGTCGTCTCACCGAAATACCTATGTGAGTAAAGGAACAGAGAGTGCACCCCGCATTCGGCAAATCTCTGTTGAGATTGGCCAGTGTAGTCGGAATTCAGCTAGGAGGACATTATTATTATAGTCCCCCGCACCTCTGGCAGGGTGCAGGGGGTCAAGCATAATCTTATCGGACTATCTACCTACTTATATATAGTAGGAAAGGATTGTTTGATATTTTTCTGATCGGGATGCAAGTGTTGTAATAATAATTAATATTGCTTTATGTTTGTCATTTTTAACTATGTTAACGTGAACTGTCCAAATAAACTCTTTTTTGTTTTCGTAGAAATCGCGTTTTATTATGTAACCCTACACCGAATTCATTTAAAAGACTCCTTGTCTTTGGTCTATCTATTTATGCTAAGATAAGTATATTAAGTCTCTTATTAATAACCAGGCCAGCTAGGTCCTATATAAGTATGATTGGTAAAATAAAATCACTTCAATAGTCTTGCCTTAATTTATAGGATCTACGTTGATATATCTACGTTGATCTAGCGTCTTGTGGTAGACGATAAAAATTGAGCATTTTTAGGGTTTCCAAGTTACCCAAAGGGTAAATACGGGACCCATTACTAAGACGTGTCTTAGTAATGGGTCCCATTTTTACCCTTTGTCCATCAGTCTGTCTGTCAACAGGTTGTATCTCGTGACACGTGATAGCTAGACAGTTGAAATTTTCACAGATGATGTTGTATTTCTGTAGCCGCTATAACAACAAATACTAAAAACAAAATAAAATAAATGTTTAAGCGGGACACCTATATAACAAGCGTATTTTTTGCCGTTTTTGCTCGATATTAATAACAGCATCAGGTTGACGCCTGAAATATTCACAGTCAGTCTTCTTCTTCTTCTTCTTCCTAGCAACTCTCCCGTCCGGTGACCGGGTCTGCTTTCCGACTATTCTTTGAATATTCACAGTCAGTGCTGCCATAAATATAATGCGCAAAATTCATGCGTTCAAAATGGTCGTGAACTTTTTCGACTACCTTATATAAAAAAAACACATTAAAGGGGTGAAATAGGGGATAGCAGTTTGTATAGGAAATCTATCATTTGTGCAGGCGAAGTCGCAGGGAACCGCTAGCTAGGGTAATTTAATACTAAAGCCGAGTTGCACCACGTTAATTTAACCGTTACTATATCAATAAATAATCGTATGCAGTTTATCAGATTTTTGACGTTTGTAATAAAAGCGAGATGGTCATAATGCAATATTATTTTCATTCACTGTACGAAGACTGATGATAACATGGATAATGTCCAATTTTTAATAGCAGCGGTTATAATAATAGTTTATTTATATTACTTTCTGTACAAATTAAAAGTTGTAGAAAATGGCGGACTTAATGCCAAAAGCATTCTTTACCAGTTAAGCATAGATCAAACACAAGTAACGGTGCAAATAAAGATAGAGCAGTATTTAATGAAAGTACCAAGTGAAAGTATGCAGAATGAGTAAGACTAAGACACATTAAGAAACATACTACTTACATAATACTTACTCACATAATGTAGAGAGGTACTTACAATCAGTGAATACATACCTACTTACATAATAAACCTATATTTGTAAATCTCATTTCCTTAATTGCTATTATAATATGCAACACGATTTAACACAGCCTCAAATACGTAAAAATAGTTAAATAAATCCAACAGATTAGACTGTCATCACAAGAATCCTGCTGCAGAGGTTTAGGCAATAGTAATCAATTTTGTCGGAAAATGGCTTTAGTAAATAAATTCATTTTTTTTTTTTACAAATTGTGGGGCTTCACACCGGTCTAGCCTGGTTAGCTAGTATGAGCCCAGGCTTGCAATTAAATAGAATAAATCAAATCAAAATTTAAATTCAGCTTGTGATTTTAAGAACGAGAAAAGAGACATTAAAATATCACCTATCTGGATCATTAAAAAGGGCATTATCAAAGCTAATATAAATTTTGGCGGGATTTATACTATATTGGCATTATTTAAATTATTCAACAACATTTCAAGTATTAGTCAACATACCAAAACAAAATGTGTTTTCAAATATAATCTCACCTTGTAAATGAAGGATAAGTTTTTCGGCAAGTAACGTAGGTAATTATCGTATCATACCTAGTCAGGTCATAAGTTCTGTCACATGTGTAATATGAAATAATTTAGACATGTTTATTATTTATGTAACCATTTATATAGCAAAATGAACTTAATAAAACATAGATTCATATGGTAATAAAGTTTATTCAAAATGACCCACGCGATTTTGAATACAGGCCTTCAATCTGCGCGGCCAGTCGTCTATCGCAGCACGAACGAGATCCATGTCAATATCGGCGGCTGCCTTAATCAAGAATGCCTTGAGTGACTCCAAATCAGGATGAGGCTTTGAGCAGGCCTTTTCCTCCAAGTGTTGCCATATCTTGTAATCTAACGGACTGAAATATGGACTGAAGGAGGGCCAGTCTTCGTGCCGGATGAAGTCGATTTCACGCGCCGCCAGCCAGTCTGTGTGCTTTTCGCTCTATGAGTTGGCGCAGAATCTTTTGGGAATACCCAGTGCCTGTTATTAAACATGGTATGAGAAACAGGTTCCACAAGGTTCTTAAGGAATGTATTTTGATACACAACTGCATTCGTTTTTACGCCTTTCTCACAAAAATGTACCTCAGTTAAGCCCCAATAAGAGACTCCCAACCAAAACATGAGCGAGGATGGAAAATGACCTCGTTGGACACGCGGAATACGGTTGCTCGCTTCTTTACTGCTGTGTGCGTACACCTTATCATTTCGTTTGTTGTAGCTCTCTACCACGGTAAAAATTGTTTCATCCGAAAAAAGAATTTCCCGTTGCTTTTTTCCCGCGTGCCGCTTTAACAAGCGTGGCATCTCTTCAGTCTCAGGTCCATTAAAAGAGTGTCCAAACGATGTCCTGTTTTTCTTTGATATGCCCTAAGCCCTAAGTCTTCATTTAACACCCTTTTCACCGCGGTCCTGCTTAACCCAATCTGAAGGACCAACAGTTTCTGCTTACGTATGGGATTTCTTTGAATTCCTGCCTTCACAGCTTTTATCACTGCTGGTGTCTTAACAGAGCGAGGGCGACCACTTCTTGACCTATCATCTACACTAGAGTCTTCATTGTATCGTTTTATGGTACGATAAACGAATCTTTTAGTTATATTCAAATTTTTCAGTAAGTCAAAAATGTGAATAAGCGCGTAGCAGCAACGATACAACGCAATAATCGCGACACGGTCTTCTTTAAGGGTCCACTCCATATTTAAAAATGAGGAAAATTCAAAAAAGTACACATTTTTATTTTCATGAAAAATTCGTGATTCGAATTCAATAAACTTTTTTGTGACCAGCATTCTAAATTCAGAAGTTTTTATTATGTGACAGAACATATGACCTGACTATGTGTATTTTACAAAACCATGTATTTTACACTTGCTTCGCTTAAGATAATCCCGTAAATTGTTCTGTAGAATTTAACAAGGACTTGTCATTTCAGAACAATCGATGCTGTCAAAGGAGCTAGCAGTCTTCACCGTAGTCCAAGGAAAGAAGAATAAGACATATTCCTGCAACAAATGTGGTAAAATCTTCACCACGCCGCGGGCTATTACCAATCACATTAAATACGCTCATATAGAAGCAGCTCAGGCATGTGTTTGTGACGTGTGCAACAAGGAATTCATTAATCTTCTAAGGCTTAAAGAGCACGTGCGAAGCGTGCATAAACTCGTCGACTGCCCTGAATGCCACCTCCAATTCACAAGGAAAGGATTGATAACCCACAGGGCAAACATTCACGGTTCCATCGCAACACATGTGTGCGGCGTCTGCGGGTACAAAACTATCGATAATAACTATTTAATAGACCACCAGAGGAGAGTGCACATGCAAGAGAAGAATGTATCGTGCCCTCAATGCCATATGAAGTTCTATAACGAGAGCCTGCTAAAGATGCACATGGTGCGTCATAATCCTGTGAAAAAATTCGCTTGTAAGTTTTGTGATAAAATGTTTTCCCGGGCTCCTGACCGGAAGCGGCACGAAAGAATCCACACAGGGGATAAGAGGAAACTGTGTAATGTCTGTGGAGAGAGGTTCGTGCAGAAGGCGAGCTTGACCTACCACATGTTGAAGCGTCACCCGGACGCAGTTTAACTGTACAATATTTTATAGATATTAAACACTTGTAAACATGGCCAAAACTGATTTAAAAAGAATAGGAAGAAACAATATTTATAAGTTACCTGCTTATTAAGTTTTGATTACATAAGTATTGCCACAGAATACTAGTACTTCGTACAGAAGTATGACTTAGCAATTGTATTCAAAGAAATGTCTACTCAATGTCGTCAACAATATGGCGTAATTTAGTTCGCCTCAAAGTCAAGCACATTTTCGTGTAGACACCTACAAAAATCCATTGCAAGATAATTTCATACTTATTGCTCTGGAATATGATTCATAATACACTAAAACTATTAAGTGACGTAATATCACGCGACGCGATACCCTATCGCGACTGCTACGAGAAGCTTCTAACGCCATCTAGCGCCTCTTTCTAGTACTTTATTCATTCTCGTCCAGCCAGCAACGTAACCGCGCGGCCGCCGGTGAATAAAACGCGCGAGCGTGGCTCTGGGCGGTAGCGATACGCAACTTGTTTTAGCACCTACGTAGGTGCGCCGCGCGTAGGTACGTTTTTGCTACCTTCGCGGGGAGATACACAGGCCTGGTATTGCTGATTATCACTTGCGTTTCATTTTTAATACCTTACCACTGTTGTTGGACATAATACTTATATAATATTACCTCTTAAGAGAAGTTTTCGTTTGACTATAATAATAATATTTCTCTCGCTCTTGCTCTAATTCCGGTCGTCTGTGCCGTTGCCGGGTTGCCCTTATAGGCGAGTGGTTTTTTGCCATACCCACTGGAAAAATATCGTTTATTTCTGGCAAAAAAATTTTGTACAAAACTATAGGTCATGTATTATACCGGTATTTATTACACCGTATATACTTACATACATATAAAATATTAATAATAAGTATTTTGTAATACAATATAAGTACTTAAATAACACGTCAGCATGCGCGCGGTGTCAGCTAGCAGCCTCCAGTCTTCCTTCCTTCCTTAGATTCTTTTGTAGGCTAGTTATCAATGCTCTATTTAATTGTATTGGTAATACTAAGAATAGCACCTAGTTCTCTGTGATTCTGATGACGGTAAAGAGAGAAAGAAAGAAAATACATTTATTTACCAAACACACGTACACACACGAAAGTTACAATTACGGAAAACACAAGACTATTAGTACAAAGGTGTGAATGCCGAACAGGCATCCGCTCAGCATTATTCGTGGTAAACGAGTTAAAGATAAACGAAGTAAATATAGAAACATGTTAAATTATTTGGCGCCCAACGTGACAATTGCCCAATGACATTTTTTAGTAAAAAGAGACTAGGAGAAAGTGGTCCTGAAATTTTAAGGATTGTCTTTATAATAAAATTAATTTAATAAAATAGAATAAAACTAAGTATAAAAAAATATATTCGTGTGGCCAGGTACTTTAAACGATTGCTTAGGACCGTATCTGGCACCGAAAGCACTAAACAGCACTGTTTTGAATTCAGAAATAGCCGACTTCTTAAGTTACTCAAACAAAAATGTAATATTCTAAAGTAATTGTTTTCTCAAAACTACCGGGTCAGACTTGGATGCCCCTTTACATATGCGTGTAGAGGTACCTCCACATTATACTTAAATTCAACAACAGTGTCGCTAATGGTTCACGGGCCACTTGACTTACAAATGTGCCCTCCATTACATGTCTCCTTTACATGACAGGGTTGAGGGTTCAAAATCCTTAGATATCTGACATGAAACTCTTTTAACTTTCTATTATATTTTTATAAGCATTAAAACGTAGCTTAAATAAAATATTTAATGTTAAAAAATATATATACTTATTTTAATAACTTATGACTGCCTCGTGGGTCTAGTGGTCAGCACGCTGGGTACTATCCACGAGGTCCCGGGTGCGAATCCCGGGTCGGGCCGAAAGCGTAGTTTTTTCCTGTCTTGAAATAACTCTGACACAGCTCTGGATTCAGGAAGTTGGTGGTATTAACACCCTCGTACCTCGTAGAGCACGTAAAGCCGTTAGTCCTGCGCCTGATCTCTCTACGGTCATGTCGGATTGCCGTCTCACCGAATTATGAGAGTGAAGGACAGAGAGTGCACCTGTGTATTGCGCACACACTTGTGCACTATAATATCTCCCGCGCAGTCAGCTAATCTCTGTTGAGATTGGCCACTGTAGTCGAAATTCGGCTAGGAGGTCATTATTAAAAACTTATTAAAAAATACATTTATTCTTCCAGATGCGCGAGCTTCCCTGAAAAATTTCACTATAATCAAAGAAGGTGCACAAAAAAAGTATCGCTGCAACCATTGCCGTCAAGTCTCCGCCAACGTGAATAGCTTGAAGAATCACATCCTATACACTCATGCACAGGAGATATTATAGTGCACAAGTGTGTGCGCAATACACAGGAGTACTCTCTGTTCTTTCACTCTCATAATTCGGTGAGATGGCAGCCCGACATGACCGTAGAGAGATTAGGCGCAGGACCAACGGCTTAACGTGCTTTTTGAGGCACGGGGGTGTTAACACCACCAACTTCCGGACTCCGGAGCTGTGTCTGAGTTATTTCAAGACGGAAAAACCCGACACTTTTCGGCCCGACCCGGGATAAATTCAAATAGCTGATATTCTAAGCGTGCCGATAAACTGTTTGACGTTTTCAAAAACGGTTCCGTTACTTCGCATCACACATCTCTTTTTAAAATCTATACTTAATATTATAAAGAGGAAAGATTTGTTTGTTTGTTTGTTTATTTGCATCGAATAGGCTCCGAAACTACTAGACCGAATTAAATGAAATTTGGCACAGAGATAGTTTGAGACACTGGGAAGGACATAGGCTTTTTGTCGAGATATAAAATCATAAGGGGGGTGAAATGGGGGATGAAAATTTGTATGGAAAATCCGACTTTTGGCGCGGGCGAAGTCGCGGGGAACTGCTAGTAAAAAATAAAATAAAATATATTTATTTCGGAAACATGTCCATTTTTATCATACAGTGTTGCTGCTAGAGACATTTCCTCTATTCCGCTAGGTATACTTATCAACTTTATGGTCTTACCAAACTATGAGAAGGAACATACATGCACACAATTGTCACGCAAAACGGATACAGCTCCGACCTCATGTCTAAAATTCCCGACAATTCTACAAATATGTCGAGTTGTAAAAAATATTGCTGTGTCACAACTGTACTGATACTGACAATTGTCATATAAATGCTAGGAATGTTTACAATTTTTAGCTGACATATGTCGGTTTGGTGTAATAGGGCCCTGATCTGATACTGACATTGTCATATAAATGCTTGGAATGTTTACAATTTTTAGCCGACATATGTCGGTTTGGTGAAATAGGGCCCAGTTGACGATGTCCGTATTTCCGAATGTAGCCATCCCTTTCACTCTCGACGACAGAATGACAACACGAACGAACGTGATGTTAGTAAATGTGTCACTACTGTACACAACATTCAATTACTCACACACCCAAAGAATCATCGCTCAAAGCCTTTTTAAGTGTTGAGTTGACACACTACGGTCATATGGTAGAAGAGGTGTAAGGTTATTGTACACATACTTCTGCACTATAACATCTTCAACGTACCTATTGGTTAGTCTCTGAGATCGGCCGTAGCCAACATTATCATTATATACTTACCTAGCTATTTCAAACGCTTTGTTTGCCAACGCAATATACCTACTTAAGTAATAAGATGAAAATCCCGCTATTTCTTTAGTGCCATACTTAGTCTTCCTTACCTCAAGCACTACTGAGGGCCAACGTTTATTTCATGTAACCTATGCTGCAGCTAAAAATAAAATACAATAACCATTAGAATAACATGAGTATCTCTAATCCTATTAGTACTACCATCTATAACAAGCGCATATCTAATTATATCGGTTTACTTACAGGTGCAACCCTCACCCCGGAGGATCTGGCCAACTTCACCGTCATCGAGGAAGGCAAACAAAAGAGGTATCGCTGCAACAGATGCGAGAAGGTAGCCACCACGCCAGCCAGCATGAGGAACCACATTCGATACCTACACCTCCAAGAGGATAAGCAAGCATGTAGCATTTGCAAAAAGGAGTTCAAAACTCCACCCCAACTAAAAAGACACATGTGGCACCACAAACTGTTCGATTGCCCTGAATGTTCTGAACAATTCACGAGAGAAGAGCTCGGATTTCACAGAGCAGATGTACACGGTGTAGAGATGCCGACATGCGGGATTTGTGGGTACAGGAACAATGATCAATTCCGCATCGTCAGACACCAGAGGTCAGTGCACTTAAAAGAGAAGAATCTTTCGTGCTCACAGTGTGATATGAAGTTCTTCAGCGCATCTCATTTACGGAAACACATGGTGCGACATGACCCTGTAAGGAAGTTCGAGTGTAAGTTTTGCAAGAAAACCTTTCCACGCCTCCACACACTGAGGCAACATGAGAAAATACACACGGGCGACAAGAAAAAAGTGTGTTCTGTGTGCGGAGAGAGGTTCGTTCAGAAGGCCAGTCTGAACTATCACATGATTAAGCATCACCCGGACGCTGTTTAAAAAGTATTTATTTTTCTTGTAGGCCAGTTTTATTGAAGAAAGTGAATATTACGTTGCGTCTTTAGGTACTTACAGTTATTTATTTTGATAACTTAATATAGGTAGGTATGATAGATATTGTTACAACTAAACCATTTGCGATGTACATACTTACTTGCTTAGCTTGTAGATTCTTTTTATAGCCGTTGTTAATGTTAGTATACCTACCTACGTACTCAATAATAATTTTATAATAAAGTAGTTTTTATTAGACTTGTTTGTTTTTACCTTTTTTTGGCGACGCCTACTCATTATACTTAGGTAGGTAACGATTACTAATACTTTTCATTTAGACTCAATTGCTAGATCTTTTACAAAGCTGTAGTTTGATAGATCAAAAGGCTGATGAATGTTGTGCCTGCACTTAAGCAAGGAGAACCGCAATGGTAATAATGTTATTTAAAAACCTATTTATTCATCATAATAATTATTATTTATAATTAATAATTTTTATATGACAAATATAGCTCACGGTGTTCTTTCTTCATAGGTAACGTGGACGAATACGTGGCGGTGGATGTCACAGGTGGTAAGTTCACTTGCAAGGCTTGCGAGCGCGCGTACCAGCGCCTGGCAGACCTGCGATACCACGTCATCAGGACCCACTTCAAAAAGAAGTTTATCCAATGTCCACACTGCCCCGAGACCTTCATGTACCACAGTCAGAGGAGACAGCACATAACCTCAAAACATTCCATCGAAAAAACTCCGAAGTTCGCCTGTGCACATTGCGATAGAGAGTTCAAAAGGAAGAATACGCTAGCGGAACACATGCTGGATGTTCACGTCGAAAAGAAATGCCGCCTTTGCGACGAAAAGTTCGTCAGAAGAAGATATATGTTCCACCTGAATGAGAAACATGGGGAATCGATGCCCACTTGTGGGATTTGCGGACTGAGAACTTTGTTCAAAAGCGCTCTAGTCCGTCATCAGAGGAATGTGCACTTAAATGAGAGAAATAAAAAATGCGAGCGTTGCGGCAAGTTGTTTAACACCCAGTCAAACTTACAAGACCACATGATCACGCATGACCAGAACAGAGTGTTCAAATGTGATGTCTGCGCGAAGAGTTTTGCGAGAAAGGAATGCTTCAAGACTCATTACAGAATCCATACGGGAGAGAAACCTTATTCTTGCAGTTTATGCGGAGCCGCCTTCGTCCAAAGAGGCAGTCTCAGGTTCCATATGCGAAGCCACCATGCAAAGTCTGATCCTGTTAGTTAATAAGGATATGGAGTCAAGTTTCTATTATTAACCTGTATTAAAGTAGATATCTACTCTTACCTTCCATCTTAGACAATTTAAATCGTCTAAGCCTTCTTTAAATATTTGCATTATTAAATATAGTCACTTGTTTTACGAGCATTTTAATTCTTGATCGAGCAATAGCGGTTCGCCACGACTTTGTCCATAGATTTGGATTGCCTATACTTAATTTATCATATTCATGGTTTATTTTTGAGAAAAAATCTGAGTTTCCACGTGGGCTTACCCATTAAATTCATCAAAATCTGTTCAGATGTTCTTCGTGAAGGAGTATGGCAGAAAATATTATAGTAGGTAGTAGAAGTTATGTATACCCACGATTCTAAAGTGGTGCCTATGTGTTAGGTCAGCTGCGGCTTTTTTGTATGCGCATAAAATCCTCCGTCTCTCGTGGAGTGGAATTCTACAGGACTGGATTGGCGATGAAATCCTGATGCAGTAGGTACTGCAACTTTCCACGAAGGTAAGTAAAACCAGTATTTGTATTGTGTTACATTTTAATGTGAGTCAAATATGTGACTTAAAAATACTTGTTCAATCAAGAATCATTTCAAGAAATATACAATTAGCTAGGTACATTTATTGGATCTCGACGAGAAGCATCAGAAAGAATTCTGATATTCCATTGTATAATCGAGATAATATCGACATAAATAAATATTTGTAAGCAAGTCAACAAGTAAAACATCAAAACAAGTTTGTGATCATCACATGGTGATGAGCAAAAGCTGATATAAGTATTTCTAAAACTTGAAAAATATAGTTCTTATTTTATATTTCTATATTTTTAATTAAAGAATCTAAAAAGAATAAATTATAATTTAGGTTTTGTTTAAATGATTCAAACTAATCAAACTTTTTTTACTAGGTACGTTGTGGTACAAACAGCACCTAGTAGATAATAGATGACATGGAATGGAATGACAGTACCTATATGCGTTCACTGCATGGAATAAAGAAGAATGAACAAGACTGTACCAACAAGAGCTTTAGCTCTTACACATACTCGTATATACATCATATAGACAGATAAAAATCTAACATCAGAATTAACATTTTTGAATACCTAGTAAAATAAATAACGTCAATTGTTTACTTCCCTACCTAATCAGTCAACAGTCCGACGCGATCACACAACTTCTCCGTGCTTCGACCGCATGTGACTCTTCCAACTGCATTTCTGCACAAACGCCTGATCGCATCGCTCGCATTTGAACCGTCTGTCGTCAGCATGGATCCGCATATGCTCTCGCAGCGTATTCTTTCGCCCGTACGACTTGTGGCACACGTCACACTGAAACTCCCTCGTCCCTGTATGCTTTAGCATGTGATTCCTCAAGTCTCTAGTCGAAAAGAACTTCTTCTCGCAATTCTGGCACTCGTGCCGCCGCTCCATCAGGTGATCTTTCTTTGTGTGCTTCGTCAGACGATCCCGGCTCGCGAACGACTTATCGCAGGCCATGCATTTAAACACTAACGGCTCCGCACCGTGCTCCATGACCATATGATCCAGTTTTTTCTTGTGACTTATAAACTTTTCCGAACAAATCTGGCATTTGTTCCTCTTATGCATACCTTTATGCACGAACTTCACATGGAGGTCTCTCTTGCTGGAGGTATCGAACACTTTGGCGCACAGCGGGCAGTCGAAGTCGCCCTGCTTGTGTCGCCGCTCGTGGCTCTTTAGCGTCCTCATATTGATGAACGGGGCGCTGCATATACCGCACAAATAACTGCCGTAGTGCACGTTCATGTGCTCTTGAATATTCTTAAAACATTTGAACGTCTTAGCACACGCGACGCAGTTAAACGTATCGCTGCCAAAAGCGAAAGGAACGATGTGGTTTTTGATGTCCAAAAATAGTTTCTTGTTGTGTTCCTGTATTAAATGGCTCATCAGCATCTCTAGGTTTTCTATAGTTTTCTTGCAAAGCAGGCATTTGAGGGACGTGACATCGAGTTTGACTACGTACGACATCAGCGGGTAATTTTGCATGAACTTCATTTTTTCGCTATCTGTATGTTTTTGTAAGGTATGAGCTTTCAAATCCGCAGGGTCGGGGAAACTATGTACGGAACAAAAGCCACAAACGTAACCTTTTCCATTATGGCATCGAATCGGCGTCGCGTTTGTGTGTACGAGTATCTCTCTGATGTTATGTAGATGCTTATCGATTTCGCGGCGGATTAGTATCCTCTGAAAGCTCCGCGGGCTCTGCTTCTTTACGGAGACAGTCCAGTCACATTCGGGCTCTTTCTTAATCGCCGCCGGTTCAAGCAGCTTTAGAACTCTACTCGCGGATGTTTGTCCAGTATCTAGATTGTTTCCGCCGCGATTACCTACAAAGAAAAAGTGTCAATTAAAATCTTCGAAGCACTGGCCCGGCTCCTTATAAGCATATGCTTGTACATCAGTTCAGTAGCCTCCAATAGATGGCACTGTACAATGTGCCTGCAGACAGTTGTTCATTTACAAATTACTTTAAAGTATCTAGTAGGTATAGGGTTTAAGAATGGAACATTGGGAAAACCTGAAGTAGTCACAAAAAAATAACCCTAAATGTAAGTATAGATTTATTACTTAATTCAATTAAAAATATAAATGGATTATGGTTAAGGATTCATTACTATAATAACCTAAACAAGCGATCACGATACAATTAAGTAAACGGAGAAATTTCAGCTCAAGATTTATTTTAATATTCATAATGCAAGTCTGAGGTAGTAATGAAACTCCAGTTTACGTACAGGCTAAAATAATATAATTGTAGTCATGTCTTGTTACATGACTTATATTAGTAGAAAAGCATCAGGACGTCTTACCGCTGATTATGACGATGGTTCAGGCATACTGTGTGGTATATTTTGATTTATCATCGATGCTCTAGAAACGCCATGGCACAGAATAAGTACTAGTACTCGGTACAGAAGTTTGACTTTTGCAATGAAATTTAAAGAAATATCTACCCAATGTCGTCAACGATATGGTGTAATTTAGTTCGCCTCAGAGGCAAGCACATTCTCGATTAGATACCTACAGAAATCCATTGCAAGATAATTTCATTCTTATAACTCTGGAATATGAATCATAATACACTAAACCTATTCAGTGACGTGCTATCATGCGACGCGATAGGGTTGACTGCTACAAGAAGCTACTTACGACATCTAGCGCACCTTTCTAGCACTTTATTCATGCTCGTCTAGCCAGCAACGTAATCACACATAGTGCCGTGTGCCGCCGGTGAATAAAACGCGCGGGCGTCTCGTTGCTCGCTCGCGTCACCCAACTTGATTAGCCACTTCCAAGTGGTCGCTGCGCGTAGGTACGTTTTTGCTACCTACGCGGGGTTACACAGGCCTGGCCATGGTTCTGCTTCATGTGCCTTCCTGTGTGAGGTCACATTTGAATTTTCTCTATACATTGTCTTATAATGCGCTAGTGTAGAGACCCATTCTACATTCGGAGCACTCATACGGATGCTACACCTACAACGCCAAATCCAATTTCAAATTAAACTTCTTTTCACACAACACAAGTCCCATTTGCTTCCTTCAAAGTTATGAACCTGTAGGGGCTCAATTCCAATGCGCCCTGTCTAAGATTAAATTAAGGTTCAGTCTCTCTCTTTCTCTATCAAACAAACGAAAAGAGACAGACTACAATAATTTAGAAACGTCAAATTAAGTGATGCGATTTCAAACGTATTTGCACAAGTTTTTGCGTGTTTTCGTCGAACTTTAGTCGTCATCGAATGACATCCCTACTAAATTGTCTATGAGTTCTTTAATTTCCTTAGCAACGGACAGCTGTTTAGTTTGACGTTTCTAAATAATATAGTCTGTCTCTTTTCGTTTGTATGGCAGAGAAAGAGAGCAACTGAACCCTAAATTTAATCTTAGACTTGAAATTGAGCCCAATGTAGATTTTCCTGGTAGTAGTTTTTAAATCTGGCTTTGCAGATTCGGCACACGTATAGTTGTAAAACAACCGTATAAAATCTAAAAACAACTATTTCTAACGGTTGAATACTGACTGCGTCATAAAAAGGGTGGGTATTTTGTACAAAATATAATAGTAATAATAATGTCCTCCTAGCCGGATTTCGGCTACGGCGGCCTATCCCAACAGAGATTAGCCAACTGCGCGGGACATATTATAGTGCACAAGTGTGTGCGCAATACACAGGTGCACACTCTGTTCCTTCACCCTCATTACTCATATAGTATCAAATTATTATCGTTACTCTATTTTTTTGTGTTTGTAGGTGTTTAAATCATTTCATATTCTTATGCTGAATAAATGAGGGATTTTCCTAGTGTCAAAAATCCGCTAGATGGCGTTGACCAACCTATACCCGGCCCGGCGAACCTTGATCCCTATGACAGTTCATGTTAGTGATGGGTCGTGTCGATGAAACTTAATGTGATTTGGCTACCGCCCTACCACTGCCAATATAATGCTTTAAAACTTTGTTTTGATGATTGAGATCGAGACGTGCGATACGAAAGCATTGTAGATGAGCCGTTTTTGATAAACGTAGGCGACAGCAGCTGCAGTTCAGATTCCGAGTTCGTGACACAAACCCTAATGTCATTATCAGATTCAGATTAAAATATATAAATAAATGATCGCTGAACAGCTTTTGTTTTATATGGTTTTGTCCTACAGTTATTTTTTTAATTCTCTTGGGTATACAATCGTGAGTGCATGTATGCCGCGCTCCGTTCTATTCAATAGAGAATGTACTAATACTTAAGTATGAAAAAGTAATGACACTCATAATTTATCACTTAATTATGCCACACATGAAAACTGATACTAATAAAATCTATCTTGAATAAATCAAAACCTGGTGTGCCCAGAAATATTTTATAAATTTGAGTGAAATAAAAACAATTTCATGCAACTTTTTAACATTCAGCACCTGTAACTTAAATAATTATAAATCATGTACACTCGTTTCCATTATCGACATTTGTTTATCGATATTTTCCACACTAGTCGATATCTTCCGAACGAAGTAACTTTTGCAGGACGTAAACGTAAAGTCTGATTAAGATAATTTCTTGTAAATGCTAAGAATTGTTATAATTCCGACGGAATATCATTGTAATGGCATATACCATTACAATGATATTCTACCGAAATTTAATAAATGGCATTTATAGAAGCCTTCAATTCGATTCTAATGTAACGGTGACGCCACTACAATGTTGTGTCGTAGGAATAACTGTCAATGTCATAGGGATCAAGGTTCGCCGGGCCGAGTATAAGTCAGGTAGATTTGAATTTAAGAAAAAGGTTGGTTTTAGCGTTTATTTTGTTGTAATGTTTATGTTTAGCATGTTTTTGATCCACGCGTTCTAAGAGGTGTTTTTTTAACAATTTACTGATCATCTAGACGTTTTTGTATTAAATTTTATTTTTAACTGAAATTTGAAACTTGCTAATTTTTAACGTAAGTACTTCCACTACATGATATTTTTTTCAACGATGTAATCACGAATTCGCGGTTTTCGGACTTTTTCCTTTACTTGTACTGTCAGACCTGCCTTCTTGCCAAATTTAATGGTTCTAGGTCCATGGGAGTACCCCATAGGTTTTGATTCCCCTGAAAAATGTTAAAAAATAGGACAAAAATGGCCGTAAACTTTGATTGCGTTGACTTAAAAGCTTGTTTTTTGTACAGCTTTAAGAGACCATAAACATTAGTATTTGATGTTAGTTTCAACTTCATACGTCCACGCGTTTCTGAGAAAAAGGTTCTTGACAGACAGACGGACAACAAAGTGATCCTATAAGGGTACCTTTTTTCCTTTTGAGGTACGGAACCCTAAAAACCTTGCCATCTGTTAAAAAACTTCCGTCCTTCAAGGCGGGCGGCATGTTACGAAAACTCGTACGTACAAAATACTCCTCTTCGTAACGTGGAATTTAGCAGGACTGGATTGGCGATGACATCCATGGGGCTAATTACGTAACTCTGTTGCTAACAATTCAGGATTGAAATTGGTTGAAAATGTCACATTTGACAACTTCAGTTACTCAGTTAAGCTGGCCATTCACGGTCAGTTCGAAAAATGACTCCATGCAATTTTCTACGAACGTAAGTAAAACTAGTATTTGCATTGTGTTACATTTTAATTTGAGTCAAATACATTGCTTACAAATACTTTTATTCTAATTGTTTGTAGCTTAACGCATTTTAAAATGAACTATTAAAATATTCACTGTCGACGACACAGAAACTTACACACGTTCTTCTAAAATTTAAATTACTTCTAAAATGCTGACTCATTCTCTGACAATCTAACTTAGTCATAAAATTAAATAAGTACGCTCAGGCCCGCTTGCGATTAGCTAACCCGGACTTGCGCAAGTGGGCTTTCACCTCAGATAATAGGCTTTGCTCTTATCCGGATTAGGTAAACCAGACTTGCGCAAGTGAGCTTTCACGGCTTTCAGCTCAGATCCTAGGCCTTGAACAAGTTCGGATTAGCTAATCCGTACCTGCGATAGTGGGCCTTAGGGCTTGGCTGGCGTTGCGCTTGCCGCGTATCAGTGCGCATTATTAAAATAGTGCGCGGCTCAAAGCGGACACGTCAGATACTCACAATAGCTATAGTACATTTAGGTATGATGAAGCTACAAGTACACGCGCGGGTCTTTTGTAAGGAATTAAATTAAATCTCAAGCAAGGTTCGTTCGTTATCACTAACAAAATGTATGAAACTGACATAAGCCATCGAAACATCACGTGACTTTTGCATACATACATTGACATTTCGTTGGCGATAGCGAAGTTCGCTCCAGAAATATTGCCATTTGGCTACGGGCCCTGGTCGCGCGTTAGCTCAACGACTCATCCGTGCGTTCGGCATCATGTCGATCAACCCTACGCAGAGAAAGAGATGCAAATATCTATAATACGACCGCCTGAGTCCTCGCCTGTGGGGTACAGGGGTGCGGGGGTAGCCGAGAACGGGGATAGTGAGCGATTTGAATTATATTAGTTTAACTAAGGCCAGAAGATTTGAATTATATAACTTCTTGGCCCACTGCTGTTGCAATACAGCTTGGGTAGATGTCGATGACGTCACGCAATGACGCACTCAAGAGACCAACAATTTCGCAAGGGTGGATGGACTGCACGGTAGCTCAGTTGATAAGAGCATTGGTTTGGTTAGCCAAAGTTCGTGGATTCAAATCCTACCCGTGTGCAAATTTTTGGTTTCTTATTTAAACTTATGTAAATAAGAAAGAACACTGAGTGTTAAAAATATAATATATTTTTAACACTCAGTGTTCTTTAATATATTTGTTATAATATATTTTTAACAATCAGTGTCAGTGCGCCTGCCAAACCTTACATGTGATTTAAAAAAAAAAATGTTTATTCGCTAGATGTCACTAGTTTTCAAACGCCGAACTGATGCCAAAATCCGTTTGTGCATATTCCGTATAGAAACAGTGTTGCCAAATTACTTAAGTACACTTTAATCTAACGACAGTTACTTTAAAATTTGGTATGTGTAGTAAAGTCACATATCAGTTTTAAAAAGTATATTCAGTGACACATGTCAGATAAAATTTTTCGAATCCCTTTTATTTTTTAATCTGTGTGTAGCACATAGCAGGTTTCGGGGTGCATTATTGTGTTTGTGTCACACGTGGTTGAAATTGAGGTTAGTGTTTGTAAAATGGATTATAATTACTTTGAGAGTAGAAAAGGTAAGTTTTACCTTACGTTATTATGTTTGCAAATGTAATAGTCGTGCCTTATCATTGGCTAACCTAAACAATTGAAACATAGTAGGTATTGTAGCATAAGGAGAGAGAGGAATAACGGTTATACTAATTGGTCGATTTTTTATCGCAATCTACTTGTAGGTGCTATTATATACGATTTGTAAGCCTAGCTGTTTTTTGTTGACTGTTGTTGTACGTTTTGATTACTCCAATTTGTAAAATATTTTTAAAATTGAGAATAACCTCGCACATTTAGCCTCCTATAAAAGTTAATATTTGACTGCCTCCATAGCGAGAGAGGAGGTAAAATCACAGTTTTTACCCTTTCTCTCTCAGAAACTCACCCCCGTGCCTTGGAAAGCACGTTAAACCGTTAGTCCTGCGCCTGATCTCTCTCTGGTCGTGTCAGATTGCTATCCCGTCGGATTATGAGAGTGACGGAATGGAAAGTGCATCTGTGTTTGCACGCATGTTTATGCACTATAATTATCCTGCGTAAGAGACTGATTGTAAAGATTAGTCGCAATTCGGCTAGGATAATTTAAAACTTACACTTTCAGCTTCCTATAATAGCCTAATTGTATGCTGTAAAAGTTATTTTTGGTTTTATGCAACTAATAATTATTGCTTGGGGTTGCTTTAAATAATTATTTTTCTTTCAAGGTTGACAAGTGTTCTAAAATGGGATCGCGAAAAGGTCGTGGAAAATTACTGGTGGACATGATTACGGGACAAATCACTATTGAAAAATCGGATGATAATTCTTGTGATCCGTTCATATCCGGATCATATGATCCAACACGTGATTATAAACAAAACGAGAGTACATTTCATTGCAACTCATCTAATTTACTAATTACAAGCCCTGTAATATGTGAGGATACTTCTAACGAAGCAGTTCACTTATATGATACACATTCTGGACCCAATCTTGCTGATTTAACAAGTTTTGAAACTAGACCAAATTCTGTATCGAGTGATGCAACAATTTGTGTCGAAGATATAATAGACCAAGATGAAACAGTTACTTCAAAATCTCCTAGCATAAAAATTCATGAAAATATACTACTTAAAAAAGCTGACAAAATAAATGAAGAAGAATTTACCTATGGAAAATCTTGTGAGGTACGAGGGGCGTTCAATGTATTCTCGGTATGGGCATGAAAGAAAACTCAGAAAATTTGGAAAAAAACCTATTTTTCAATGTAATCCCCTAGAACCTCAATACACTTATTAGAACGATAAATAAGTTTCTCTAAACCTTCTAAAAAATATTCTTCTGACTTCTCCTCAAAATGGGCATTAATTGCTGTCTTCAGTTCCTCATCGTCGGAAAATCGCTTTCCACGAAGGTCTTTTTTCAAATTTGGGAATAGGTGATAATCACTGGGGGCCAAGTCTGGACTGTACGGAGGATGATTAATTTCTTCGAAGCCGCAGTCTCGCGCAGCAGCCTTCGCCACGCGGGCCGTGTGAACCGGCGCGTTGTCGTGAAGCCCCCGCTGTGAGTTTTCCTCGCCTTTTTTCTTTGATTGCTCCTTTTAAATTACGCAGTGTGATTGCGTATGATGCTGCTGTGATGCTTACACCCTTTTTAGTGTATTCTATCAATAAAATACCTTTGGAATCCCAAAAAACCGTAGCCATTATTTTTCCGGCGGATGGGGTGACTTTAAACTTCTTTGGGGGCTCTGCACCCTTTTTTACCCACTGCATGGACTCCTGTTTACTCTCAGGGTCATAGTGATGAACCCACGTCTCATCTCCAGTAACAAGTCGGTCGAAAATACTCGTTGAATCTTCTCCACAGAGCTCTAAAAATTCCTTGCAGCACTCGACACGAACTTGTTTCTGAGGTGCGGTCAGCATTCGCGGCACCCATCTTGCACTGACCTTTGAGAGGTTAAGATGGTCATGCAGGATAGCATGTACCCACGGATAGGTTTGTTATCTCTGCTAACATCTTGATTTTTATTCTAGCATCTTCAAGTACAAGTTTTTCCACTTTTTTCACATTTTCTTCAGTGGTGACGCTCACGGGCCCGCCCGAGCGAGGGTCGTCTTCAATGCTTTCTCTGCCTCTTTTGAATTCACTTGACCACTTTTGAACGGTTGATAACGACGGGGCAGAGTCTTGGTAAACAGCGACCATCTCTTCGTGAATGATTTTTTGGCTTTTTCCCTGCTTAGTGAGGAATTTTATAACAGCGCGATGCTCGATTTTCTTTATCATTGTGACGTCAGACATTCTGGTCGTCTTTCACTGACAATAAATAGAAAAGTAATGATCGTAATTAAATGATTTTTTTTATTTATACCCTCAGATAGTGTCATTAACAAATAAGATAATTAGATTACCCACGTTATTAGCAAATTACCCCGATACCGAGAATACATTGAACGCCCCTCGTAAATAACTGCAAGAAAGAAGTTTTTTCTGCTTGCCATAAATGTCAAATTTTGCAGTGCTGGGAACACTTCATTCAAGATTCATCATGTCTTTATCACGAAACAGCACTGAACTCCACGAGAAAAACAAATTTAAATATTGAAACCGAGGTAAAATTTGCTGATAAAACTCCAGTTAAACAATTAGCCTTTGAAGATTCAGATTACATCTTAGATGAACGAAGTGGCCCAAAGGGTTAAAGGCAATCCTTATTTAAAACGGAAAGTAGATAAAACAAACAACCAAATCACTTTGGTTCCCAAACCACAAAAAACAATGAAAATTAAACCTTGCTCACATGAGTCAACAGTTACAAAATCTTCTAGAACATTTCTTTGTGGTGCAATATCGGATGAACAAAGAGAATGTATATTTCAGTATTTTTGGGATTTGGATACTTGGAATGCAAAGAAGGCTTATTTGAAAAATTTTGTCCGTATAAGACCTATTATACAAAGAAGGAAAGGCTGCGATACAACTAAAAAAGCAATAGGTTACGATTGCTTCCTACCAAATGAATACAATGAAATGTTTAGTTTGCAAGCAATTTTTGCTTAGTACTTGATATGAACAATGAGACACTATCGGAATGGGTGAAAAGTTTAAGTGATGAATACTTGTTAAATTTGGGAGTACTTACGAGTAAGGCATCGGCAAATCCTACAACTGCTGATAAAATTCACCTAAAATCTGCGTCAGTCAAGGAGTGGTTGGGTATGCTACCAAAAGTACCCAGCCATTACTGCAAGTCAAGTTCCACAAGCACTTTTTTAAGTAAAGCTCATATGTTCAAAACATACAAAAATGGTGTATTGATGAGAATAAGCCTATGACACAACGCAAGCTATTTTGTTTAACACTACAACGAGAGAAAATATCTATACATAAACCTCGCAAGGACCAATGTGATATCTGTACCGCTTTTAAAGAAAACAATATAACTACAGAAGAATTTCAAATTCATCAAAATATGAAAGAGGAAGCCTACGCTGCCAAGCAAAATGCACTTGCTATGTGTTCTTCTGAAGTTCTTGTTTTTACAGTAGACACTCAAAGTGTATTATTGTGCCCTAAATTACTAGTATCTGAACAGTACTACAAGCAAAAACTGCAACTTCACAACTACACAATATATTGCAACAATAATAAGGAAGTGCACTTATATGTGTGGCACGAGGGCCACGGTGACGTAACATCCAATGAATACACTTCGTGTCTTCTTAATTTCTTAGAACTGCAAGTAAATTCGGGCTACAAAAAGATGGTGATGTTCTCAGATGGCTGCGGATATCAAAATAGGAACAAAATATTATCTTCTGCTCTTAACGACTTTGCAAAAAACAATGGCGTGGAAATTGAGCAAAGAATTCTGGAAAAGGGACACACAATGATGGAAGCAGACAGTGTGCACTCTACCCTGGAAAAACTATTTAAACCGCCTATTTTCCTCCCCAGCGATTACCTAAACTTAATGGCTCAAGCTCGACCAAGTAAGCCGTATATAATACATCATTTAGACTACAGTTTTTTCAAAAATTACTTAAAAACTTGTAAGTTGGATTCGTTGAGACCTGGAAAAAAAACAGGGGATCCTGTTGTCACCAAAATCAGAGCAATATTATACAAAAATGGAGAAATACACTATATACTATATTGCCGCAACGTTTACCAACTAATAAAGCTAAGCTCTCCTCTCTCTATCAAGCCGAGAGAAAGATCGAAAAGTCAAAGTATTTAAGCTTGCAATTTCTAAAAAAGTTTATGCACAAAGACAATCATCAATTTTATGATAATCTTCGGCATTAATTTTTTCACCCTAATTAATCATAAAAAATTATTACTATAGCTTAAAAACTGATTCTGTACTAACGTAGCATAAGAACTGTTATTAAAAATATTGTAGACTTTTATCGTTTTCTAAAAAAAAGATTTATTTGTTTTGTATAAGAGTTAATTTTATTATGAAGCTTGAGGATTTATGAAGACTGATAATGTGATCTATTAACATTAATTGTCGATATTATTATATTGATTACTTTTGTAGATTTTTAAGTATTTCGAGGTTTTATTGTTAACATGTCACTATTTTGATGTGATATTAATTTTAAGATAAGTAGACAACTTAAAAGTCACGACTTGCGTCTATGATACTCGTTAATCTGATTACGTACCTTTATAAAGTTATTAGTAACGTTTTTTATTATATATTTAAAAAAAATATAGACTTCATAAAAACTAACTTTAATTGATACTCGGTCAGACTGATAAATTGCCTTAATAATTCTACATTATATTTATATTGCTTAGATACAAACGTTGAGTTAGAGGTGCTTGTGGCGCAGTGGCGGCAGCGCTTTGGTAGTGATACCAAAAGTTAAGCAACCCACGGCGCGGTCGTGTTTGGATGGGTGACCATTCCGACCATTTAAGTGACGTCCATGACAAGCATCTCCGTGCTTCGGAAGGCACGTTAAGCAGTTGGTCCCGGCTAATATCTGTGGTATTAGTCGTTAAGCCTAGTCAGAGGCCCTAGGGCGGCTTGATAACTTCTGACAGTTAGGTTTGTCACTTGCCTTACATACACCCCTCCACCAATCCGCACTGAGCCCGCGTGGTGAAGTATGGCTCGTTCCTCCTCATAGTTGAGGTGAGGCCTTTTCACAGCAGTGGGATCTAATAGGCTGACTTATATAGATACAAACGATATAAGTGAAGTTTTTTTTGTGAGATCTTAATTTATTTTATTATTTGATACTTGATAGTTCTTTAAAAAAGTAATTTTATAAAAGTTTGCACTCATTTCTGTTTACCATCTATATTTAATTTGATTTGATAGTTACTTGTTTACCATCTAAGGTAAAAAAAAATAGATGTAGAACTATTATGGCAATAGAATTTCCTGAGATTACGTTGTGAAATTAATGTAGGATGTTCTATGGTACATAATGTAGGAATACGTAAAAGTTACCTTATTTAATAAGGAGAGCGCCATGTAGAATAAAACAAACTAATAAAAATATTTAAAATTGCTTTAGTGTTTTCGTAACTTAGGTATCTTGAGGAATTAATATTTATAACTGAATAATACAGTTGGGTTATTACATTTTATTAATGTTAATTTTATATTTAAGCACAGAACTGCAGTGGAAATAGAAAAACTGAACCCTTACAATACTTCTATGTGATACATTTTGCACATACGCTAATATACAGGAACAAACTTTAGGCACACCAAATCTGATATGTGCACAAAAATGGCAAAAAAATTTATAGAGACTAAAGCTTTGTTTCGTAGTTAATAAATGGTACACTATCTAAAGCTTTGTATTTTTCTCTGTCATATAACATATTTATGATTTTTAAAATCAAAACAGTTCACTAGAAAAACAGTTTTTTGTTCCTCCTGAAAAGTTGTCATTTTACACATACCAGGATTCACAGGCGCACCGACGATATTTAAAAAAAAACTATTGATTTGAATTATAAAAATGATGCTAATTTGGAATTTCAAATTTTCGAATTTCACCTAATCAAATTACAATCGCCCGCCGCCCGCACCTCTCACGGTCCCCGTTCTCGTCTACCCCCCACACCCCGCGGGCGAGGACTCTGGGTCCGTAGAAAAGTGGCAATTTATTCTTAAGCGACGTTCGTTATCGCTAACCAAATGTATGAAACGCATGACATACATATTTTGACATTTCGTTAGCGATAGCGAAGTTCGCTCCAGTAAGATTGCCATTTGGCTACGGGCCCTGTTAGGCGGCCGGTTATAGGTGAATATATTTTGATAGGCGATGGGCACTTTGCGATCTCAACTGTATCGTTAGCAAGAGCTGCTATTTATATGATTTTGCGGAGTGATTATTCTGTACTTGTGGATTCTATGGTAGCGCGCGAGCGGTGGCGCTATATTGGTAGACCTAATGATTGAGATATGGCCTATATTTATCATTATTTGCGAGCTAAAAGCCCTACAACAGTAGCATAATGTAGACAGATCCTGTTACTGTTTTCTTTTATCATGTAACAAGACAAATCATATTATAGATACTACATTAGGTAGGTATTATCCTTGACATGTTTCTTTCTTCTTCTACGATCTTAACAATTCGTTATTCGATTTCAGTTTCTTTTGTCCAGCCGATTCTGAAGTTAATGATGATGATGAAGGGTAACGTTAAATTAGCTTATAGTAGTGCTGGAGTACCTACAACACTTTCTTTCTAATACGAGCAAACATAGCTAGAATGGAAAGCTGTCTACACATTTACGCTCTAGTACACCCAACCTGTTATCTATTTCTTCACTCGCCCTTCCAATAAATGATAGGACTTTGTGTGAACGTTCAACGACCTCTGGTTATCAAAGCACTTGTTACACGCCTGGCACTTCAGCACCAGCGCTTTAGCTCCGTGCATCTTCACCATATGGTCGTTTTTCTTCGTGTAATCCGAAAACCTCTCTCCACAGTACCCGCATTTACTTCGCTTATTGTGACTGACGTGAACCGCTCTTTCGTGCTCCTTTTGCTTGACCTTATTATCGAACACTTTACTACACTGCGGACAGATAAACACCCCCTTCTTGTGCCTATAGCTGTGAGTCTGCAGCATCCGTTGATTCACAAACCCACTGTCACACACATCGCAAACGTAGTTACGGAAATGCCTATTCATGTGCTCTAAAAGAACCTTGAAATTATTGAAATCATTCCTGCATATCACGCACCGAAATTCCTCGCCGTTAAATCTGAACGGAACAATGTGGTTCTTGAGATCTCTATGAAACGCTTTACTGTGTGATGACGTCAAGTGATTTTCTAACTCTTCTAAACTCTCGATGGAGTGGTCACAAAGTTTGCATTTCAGATCCGTAATGTCCAACTTCACGATGAAGTTGAACATGGGACAGCCAACCATGAAGGCGGATTTGTCGCGGTCGTCGTGGCTTGAGAGAGTGTGGCTCTTGAGTTCCGTGGGATCGAAGAAGTTTCTGGGGCAAAAGCTGCAGGAGTATCCGAAGCCTCCCCAACTCCTGATCGGTGTAGCGTTCGAGGACACGATGATGGAAGCAATGTTCTCTTGGTGCTTGTGTACTTCCTTCCTTTTCGTCATCTGCACGCTGACGGTCGGGCCCCGAGGTATGACCAGCAGTTTCTTTTGCGTGACTCTAGTCTTTCCGGAAATTTTTATTATGCTCTTTCTGGATTTAGGGCCCGAACCTATAACAAAATATTCATTGAGTCCAATTTTGTATATTAATATAAAATTTAAAGGGTCTTACAGGTATCGTGCAAGTCATAAGACAGGAGTTATTTCTTTTAAATTGTTCTTCTTATAGAGTAGATTGGAGACTTATGGACGCTTCTGTTGCGGGTCCAAATAAAAAATATACTTATTACGAATAGGTACTTTACTGGACAAACACGAATTTACACACGATGCACATTTTTCTTATGGTCAACCATCACACTTCTCATAATAAAAGCTTTATCGCAAAACTCGCAAACGTAGTTTCTGTAATGCTCCGTCATATGCTCCTGGAGATCGCTGTACTCGTCGAACTCTTGGAGGCAGACGGCACAGCTCAGCTGGAGGCTCTCAAATTTGTACGGAACCATGAGGTTCCTAATATGAGAATGTATCGGCTCATCGTGTTCCAGCTTCAAGTGTTCGATCAGCTCTTCGAGACGGTTCATGCTGTCGTTGCAAATGGTGCACTTCAAGTCTGTGATATCCAAGTGCACGCTGTACCGCGATAGGGAGCGAATGGTGAGGCACTCGAGTTTGTCATCGGAATCTCTGTGTTTGTTCAGAGTGTGTTTCTTCAGCTCGCGCGGATCGGTGTACTGGTCGAGGCAGTAGCCGCACGCGTAGCGGTCGCCGACTTTGCAGCGTATGGGGGTGGCGTTGGAGCATCGCACGACTGTCTTGATGTTGTCGAAGTGAAGGTCTAGTTCTGTGAGCCGTTTCTGCTTCTGCGAGGAGCGGTCGACGTGGCGGACTCGCGTGCCGCCGCCTCCGCTTGAAGGCTTGATGTTGATGAACGTGGAGAAGTTTACTCGCTTGTTCAGCGTCAATTTCTCTTCGGTGCTTTTCCCTCGGGATCTCGTATTTCGTCCTGAAAATAAATATGGGCGCGATTGTTACTGGTAAATCGATAAGACTCGGCACATGTGAATTGTGAATGCGATTAATAATATCCCACACGATAAGAAGTTCAGCAGACATGCTCGTTGTGTTTGCTTGTGTTAACACAAGGTATCCAAATAAGTAGTAAATGGTAAAATATGTTAGCTGACTAACCTAGTATTTGATTAAAGGAAAATTTAGAGGAGAAAGCATGTGGTAAGGTAACTACTTATAGTCATGTTACCGTGTACCTGCAAGTAGTCGAACTAGACTCTGATAATCGGTGTTATAAGTTTTCATTCTCCCAAGATTGTAGCCCAACGTGAAATATTACACTTACAATATTATAACATAAAATAAATCAATATGTGTTTGAGTAGATTTCCTATTTTGTTTTGTAAGTAGGTATAGGATAGGATAGGTCTTAGCTACAGATTCTGATGAGGGCTCTATACCCTATTATTATGTTTACCTAAAGCTAGAAACTTTGTGTGAATTCACTTACAGAGTAGAGGGTGCCAGAGGTAAAGAGTAACTGTCTTGTGTCTTACATTATGTGTCTTGTTTGTCGGATCCTACCTACCTATCGCAAGAACCTCATACAGATGATACAGAAAAATATGAAACGAGTAACCAAGACATTAAACATTTATTACATAATAATATTAAATATAACAACTATTGCATATAAGTAATAATGTATTATTTTATTATTTTAACTTCAATACATAGAATAAAATTAGATTAATTTTAACCTTCTAACAAACTGAAACGAGGTCTGTACAAAATTCTAGTTTTTAATAAAATCGATCTAAATTCTATAACAAACTGATTTACCGAAATACCAAAATTTTATAATTCGTTGGAGATATGAGTATGTAGCTTTTGTATGCCTTAGGATAACTCCCTATTGACTCCAACTAGAAACTCTCCGTGCTTGGCCCGCATATGGCCCTTCCAACTGCACTTTTGCACGAACGACTGACTGCAATGTTCACATTTGAATCTTCTATCGTCCACATGTATCCTCATATGCTCATTCAGAGTCTTCTTCCTGCCATATGATTTAAGACACACGAAGCACTGAAACGGCCTCATGCCAGTATGCTTCACCATGTGCTCTTTCAATTCGCTCGTCTTGAAAAACTTCATTTCACAATGGGAACATTTGTGTCGTCTTTCCATCAAGTGATCTCGTTTCGTGTGGATCGTCAACGAAGATTTGTTCGCGAACGTTTTGTCGCACGCCTGACATTTCAACTCTAAACTCTTGACTCCGTGGACCTTCGCTATATGCTCGTCTTTCTTTCTGTAATTCGTAAACTTCTCGTTACAGTATCCGCACTTGTTCAACAAGTTTGAATGGATGTGAACGGATTTCTCGTGCGATTTCTTCTTTCGAAACGTGTCGAAATCCTTCTCGCAGTAATTGCAATGGAAGACACCAGTTTTGTGGGCCTCCGTGTGATTTACGAGGATGCTTCTCGAGACGAAGCCGGCATCGCACACTTCACAGATATAATTCCTGTAATGTGTGTTCATATGCTCAAGGAGAACTTTGAATTTGCTGAAGACACTCGTACAGATTACGCATCTTAGCGCGTCACTGTCGAATTTGAATGGGAGAATGTGATTTTTTATATCCGTGTACAACCTTTTGTCGTGGATTGTGATTAAATGATTTATGAAATCTTCTAAAGTGCTTATAGGGTCGTTGCAGAGGGTGCATTTTAAAGAAGTGATGTCTAGTTTGACGAGGAAGGAGTACATCATTTTGCCTTTCATAAATTGGACATAGGCTTTGTCGTCGTGTTTTTCTAGGGTGTGGGTTTTGAGATCAGCGGGGTCTGGGTATTGGTCGGCGCAGAAGCAGCAGGCGTAACCGATGCCACCGCGACACCTGATGGGCGTGGCGTTGGAGTGTTGAAGGATCACTCGGATGTTGGTGCGGTGTTTGTCCAGCTCAGGGATCTCACTCAAATAATCCTCGTTTTTTATTCTTCCGCCATTCACTTTTAATTCCCTTTCGGATTTGACGGTACGTTTCAGTTTCAGACGTACACCTACAAAGAAAAGTAAAAATTATTATGGTTAGGCCGCGCCGTATTACCTACTCTAGGTACCTAGCTATATTTTTTAACTTCGTAGTTCGTGGTTAAACGTGGCTTAGGTTACTTGGAAGTTTATACGAAAAGGTGTTCTATCAAAAATAAATCACATAAAATCATTCTATAATTTAGTTTTATTGGAGAAACACTTATACAGTGGACAGTTTTGGAAAGTATCTTACGACTATAATGAATATATTTTACTAGGTACCTAGTAAAATAAAATCAAGAGAATAAAATGCAAATAAATACACTTAAAATAAGCGTTATTTTTTTTGTTATTTAAAAAATTATGTACACCAATATCTTTCTTGTTGATCCCTTTCTAATGTGACCTCGGGGCCATATTAGTTGGAGCCGTTGCGTATTTTAATGACATGTTTTGTACTATTCATTTAAAGAGTAAATTCTAAAATGGTACCTCATCCTCATCAAATTAAAAACATCAGTGCTTAAAGCCCTGTTCATAGACCATATATAACTAAAATTTTGCACTTGAGCTCATTACCTACACACCTCATATCTTGGTTAATTTTGTTTCTTTTATTTCCATATGCAACCATCTTCAATTAGCACCATCTCTGCATGCTTGGATCGCATGTGACTCTGCCAGCTGCACTTTTGTACAAATCCCTGATCACATCTCGCTTTTGTACAGCCTATTGTCGGCAAGGATCCGCATATGCTCCCGAAGCGTTTCTTTCCGCCCATACGACTTTCGACACACCTCACACTTAGGGTTCATGATTTCTCGAGCTTATCAATTACCTACTCGGGTCTCGAGAATATTCAAGGCCAATTTCTCGGGTTGTCGATAAATTTACATTTACGTATGTTTTGCATATCTTTTCCGTTCAAATAATGAAAAAAATCGTCACATAAAATTCGTAAAAATATCTTATTTTCAATCAATAAATTAAGTAGTTTTCCTCCCAAATTGAATTTTCAAAATAATCGTAAAACTTTTATTGACCGTTTTCAATTTTAACATAAGTAGCTTCTCTTAAAAAAAAAACACCTGCAGATTAAAATAACATTTACACAGCACCATTTTTAGGTTCCATGAACTTCTATGCCTCAAATGCCTTTTTTATAATATGAAATCTTTAATTAAAATGAATTTAATTTATATTATCTCTGTTATCCAATGTTATTATAATAATTTATTTAATCTATGTTATCTAATGTTTAAGCATTGGATAACATAATATTAAATATCCTACTTAGTTTAATAAATACTAATCTTATCTTATGTAATGTTGTCAATGTTGAATTTTCGTTATTTAATTATTTTAATTTAATTTTGTCCTTCTTTGTATGTGTATCCACAGTGTCCTAAAGGGTTCCTGCTGAATCAAATCAGTATCAGGGACCTTTTTGGCACCAGTTGGTCTAATATGTACCACCTAATATTCATTATAATAATATCTGAGTGCCAAATAAATGATTGAATTTGAATTTAAAAAGGAAAAAAACATATAAAGGGTCACTTTGTTGTCCGTCTGTTCGTTTTTCCATCTGTCAGTCGAGACTTTTTCTAAGATACGCGTAAAGGTAAATATCAAGTTAAAATTAACATAAATATTACTTATGAAAATATGAAAGCATCTAAACTAACGCAGTCAATTTTAGCCGTAGTTTCTATCATTTTGCAGGGGAATCAAACCAAACCTACCCTATACTTAACACTACTTACCATATACCTATATTTATTAAATTTGGCAAGAAGGAGGAAGACCTTACAGAAGTAAAGGTAAAGTTGGAAAACCGCAAAGCGTCGTAGAAAAAAAAACCTGTGTTTGTATAGGACCATCAGAGCGCGAGTCCAACTGGAACTTGCCCGATTTTTGGCAGGCAAAATCTACCTAACTATATTGTTATACAATATGTAAAAAAACCCTGTCCGAGCCGAAAGGGTCATAAAGATGCTTTAATAACGTTACCAAAATAAGTATCAAAATTACGCAATTCATTAATACTTTTTTTTTGGCGATTTTTAAAGTTAACAAGTTTAGCACCTATTTACCCTAAAACGGGGTAATTTTCAAAATACGTTAACACTCCCGCCGGGCGCGCGGCTCCATTGACGCCTCCTACTCGCTTTGTCGGTACTACAATAAACGTAGCGGCGGCCTTTGACATCGCCGCGCGACACGTGTCAGCGGCTATCCCGATATTATTACAGGTCAGTTTCGCGATGACATTACTTCCGAGTGGTCATTCCGTTCCGTTGATCCGCGAAATGTCGTATACGAATTACGAATTAAGAATACTTTAATATGCTCATGTGTCTGGGTAGGAGTGGCTGTGATTATTCTGCAGCTCGCAGAGACTATGAAGTGCGTTTTTGCTATTCCGCTGGGTGTGACAGTGCCGTCAGAGCGTGCGTTCCACGAGTCCTCCAAACACTAATCACCACCACAAAAAAATCTCTTGTCAGAGCTACCAAAAAGTCTCTGTTTCTTACGATTGACACATTATTATCTGGCTAATAATAAGAGCCGGGGTCATGACTTCGCTACCTGCGAGTGCCGGCGCTATGCCGCGCCCCGCGCGCCCCGTCACCGCCCTTTGCGTTGCCATGTAAGTTTTTTTAGTGTAGTATTTTTTTTTCATGGGGTAATTTTTTCTAATATTTTATGAAAATTATTACACAAATGGAACCTTGAATCTATACCTGATAGCACCTTAACAGGTCGGACAGGGTTTTTTTTAAATATTGTATGTGTTACACTACACATACAGGAAAACTAAAACGTTTAAGTATAGCTTTATTAGACAGCCGTTATTTCGTACTTTATTAACTACATTTCCTGAAATTGAAATCTTTCAGTTTAAAATAAATTATTGTTTTTAAGTGATAAGCATTCACTATGCAATCTAAATATATTTTTGCACTTGAAAAGGTGACTACCAGAGGCGGGAATCGAACCCGCGTTCCTCGCATACCGGGCATTACAGCGTTAAGAAGCACTTGATAATTTCGACAGGCTCTGCCAACGCCAGGGTGGCCGAGAGGTTAGGCAATCGCCAGGTATGCGAGGAACGCGGGTTCGATTCCCGCCTCTGGTAGTCATTTTTTCAAGTGCAAAAATATATTTATCTTTCGGTTTAGGTTTAACTGTGAAAGTAGTTACTTTTATTGTGTATGAAAATTTCGGGGCTGTTCAAGGATTTTTGCAGCGATAATACAGGTGTAGACTTAATTATGATTTCTAGAGTTCTCGACTTTTCTCGAGGTTAATATCCCGGGAACAAAGACCAACAATTTCCAGAGCCGAGGATTCCCGGGAATGAACCCTACTCACACTACTCCTTCACCCCCGTATGTGCATCATCAACATGTGGATCTTGAGTTCGTTGCTCTTGAAGAACCTGTAGTGACATTGGGGAAAGGAATCATGAGTGTCCCCAGTGTCACTACAGGTTCTTCGGATTTAGGATTAAGGATTCATTACTACAATAACCTAAATAGGCGAATCACGATACAAATACGTATAAACAGCGAAAGTTCAGCTTAAGTTTTTTTTAAATATTAATAATGCAAGTCTGAGGTAATGAAGTTTCCGTACAGGCTAAAATGTTTATACCCTCAGTAATATAATTGGTCTGGTATGGCATAATATTAGTGATGCGTTCTGTGTGGGATATTTTGATTTACATCGATTCTCTAGGTATGCCATGGGTTTACTTCATGTGCTGGTTGAGCGCAATGCGCTCATATTAGAAATGAAGCATTACCTAACAGCTATATGGACTCTTAAGGTTGATCTGATGAAAGGGATAGATATTCATAGCCACCTTGTACTTAGAACCCAGGGTCCAGAGCTGCAGAGGGGCACAAACTCCTTGCATGCCGAACTCTACTATCAAAAATTAACTTTTTCTGACATGTCATTGTGACAACTAATTTTTCGTGATTCGGTTGGTTTTTTTGCATAGCCTAAAATATTGGCTGAGATTACTTGAATTTAAGAAGTATCGCTTAAGTTTCATTAGTCCAGACTGGGAGACCTGTGCGTGTAGTGATTTGTGGCCGGCCGGCGAAGTTTCCTGGTGAACGTTTCCGTGCGTGCACCCGACTGGCGGTCGATTTCTTGGACGGATGTGCTGCTTGACGCCTATGGTTGATTTTAAGGTTGGTGGAGTGTCTTCCTAGGTAATCAGTGAACAATAAGTGCCCACATCTGCCTTGGTAGTTGTTTTGAGTGCTGCTCACGTGGTGCCGCTATTTACACGCGGCATCATACCCTCTTCTCTATGTGCCTTCCTTTACCTATGGATCTGTGTGATGTCACATTTTAATTAATTATCCCTCGTCTGTGTAAATTGTAATACAATACGCCAGCATGTGGCTCTTAAATAAGAAGACCATACTACATTCGGAGCACTCATACAGACGCTGCTTCCACTGAACTCCTCGCATATAAGTACACCGCCAAATCCGATTTCAAATCAAACTTCTTCTTGCCTAAGTCACAATTGCTTCCTTTAAAGTTATGAACCTGCATCATAATAAGATGTTGATTTTTTGGGTAGAAGTTTTTAAATCCGGCACACGCGGTCCCCGGCGCGTACCTTTATGTTGTTTTTAATATATGATAATAAGATATTGTTTACTTGGCACTCATACCAAATTACACAATGATGTCATGTTTCCTTGTTGACTCACACTGAACATTTGCCCGCAATGCTGACACGGGAAGCTTGACTTCTTATTCACGTGTGTCTTCACACAATAAATTATATTCAGTAATATCATACTAGGTTAAGTTGCTTACTTTTTCTCTTTACAGTCATTTCTTTGCTCCAATTTCTATTTTGATGTTGGAAACGAATAAAACTTGCACAGACTGCTTTTCCTATTGTTTCTGCACTTTATAACACTACACGTACTGTTAATTATTTATATCGCGAATTTCAACGTTTTTACTTAAAAATACATAGGTACCGTTTGGGGTGTAAGGGGCTCCGAATACCATCTTACGAAGCCCAATTGTCAACCTCACCTGGAGGTGGTGCGCCCTGCCGACTAATAGACGAGGCTCTGGCGACCGAACCGATGGCGGTATAACCATCTAAAGGCTGAGCCAAATTCCTCAGGCCGGCGGCGGAAAGCAGCGTCGCCGGTACGAGGCTTGGTCCTGCGCTCACCAACCCGCCTGCCCAGCATGGTGAGTATGGGCATTACCTTTGAGAATGGAGCCAAAAAGAAAACGACCCCCAGTTCCCGGCCGCCCTACTATTCCGGGCCACGGCAGCGGCTCCGGTAACGGTAGGGCAGGGGGTGCGAAGAATCCCCGGGCTACAGAAGGCTGCCACAATCGGACCCTGGCGGCGTTTAATGGACGCAGTCTACGGCAGGACGAAAGCCTTGTCCAACTCGAGGTAGAACTTAAAAACATTAAGTGGCATGTTCTGGGGTTGTCTGAAGTCCGTAGAAAGGGGGAGGACACGATGACCCTAGAATCAGGCCACATGTTCTACTTTCGGGAAGGCGACCAACTGTCACAGGGTGGCGTAGGCTTTCTGGTCAACAAACTTCTTCGTGACAACGTGTTGGAGGTATCCAGTGTGTCGACCCGGGTAGCGTACCTCGTACTAAAACTGACCGAGAGATACACTCTCAAGGTCATACAGGTATATGCGCCGTCATCGTCACACCCGGATAATGAGGTTGAGGCCATGTACGAGGATATCCGAGGGCCATACACACCACCACCAAAACCCACTTCACCGTTGTCATGGGGGACTTTAATGCCAAAGTGGGAGTGCGAGAATGCGACGAAACGCGAATCGGGCCACACGGAATCGGACACAGAAACCTTAGGGGCCAAATGCTGGTCAACTTCCTCGACATGCAGGGGCTGTTCTGCATGAACACGTTCTTTCAAAAGAAGCCCCATAGGAAGTGGACCTGGCGGAGCCCGGATGGTAAGACGAAGAACGAGATAGACTTCATCTTGACGGACAAAAGACGTATATTTAGGGATGTCTCTGTGATCAGCAGGTTTGACACCGGTAGCGATCACCGACTGGTAAGAGGCATCCTAAATATCAATTTTAAGGTCGAAAGAAGTCGGATGGTCAAATCCGTTCTTCGTCCGACTGTGCTCCAAACCGAAATTGGCACCGAAAAGTTCCAGCTGGAACTTCACAATCGCTTCGCAGAACTAGCAACAACGGAGAGCGTTGACCGGGACCTCGAAAGCGTGACTAGGGTGATCCACGAAGTGGGAAATAGGCACTTTAGGAGGAAGCGAGGTAGCCAGAAGTCTAAATTATCGGGGGAAACTCTGGAATTGATGAAAATTCGACGTGAAAAGCCGGAGGGAGCTTCGTCAGATACCCAACGTCTCAGCAAAGAGATCCGACAGTCGGTGAGACGCGACCTCCGATGCTACAATACGCAGCTCATACGAGAAGCGATTGAGCAAAATCGGGGGTCAAAAGTCTTTACTAAAAGACTGGGCAAGAGCCATCTGACGCAACTCAAAACCTCGAACGGCGACGTAGTCACTTCAATTCCGGAGATTCTCGCCGAAATTGAAGGCTTCTACGGCCTACTATATGCCTCGCATGTCTCGAAGCCTCCTCCCGGTGCGACTGACCCCAGAGCCACGCTGACACGCCACTACACTGAAGACCTCCCAAATGTGGACGAAGACGAAGTTGCGGGGGCTCTCAAACAGCTTAGCAATGGGAAGGCTCCCGGTGAAGACGGCATTACATCCGAGCTCCTGAAGGCAGGAGGACCTCAAGTCATCAAGGAGCTCGTGAGGATATTTAATGCCGTCATTGCAAATGGGACTACCCCGGAGGCGTGGAGTGGGAGCGTTGTAGCGCTGTTTTTCAAGAAAGGCGACAAGTCGCTCTTGAAAAACTACAGGCCAATCGCGCTCCTGAGCCACGCCTACAAGCTGTTCTCGAGAGTCCTCGCAAATCGCCTCGCCGCAAGATTGGACGCCTTCCAGCCACCGGAACAGGCCGGGTTTCGTAAAGGCTACAGTACCGTAGACCACATCCATACAGTCAGGCAGGTTATACAGAAGTCCGAAGAGTATAACCAGCCATTGTGTCTAGCTTTTGTGGACTACGAAAAAGCCTTCTGTTGAAACCTGGGCTGTTTTGGAATCCTTGCAGCGATGCCAAGTCGACTGGCGATATGTGGAGGTGCTGAGAGGACTGTATGATATGGCAACGATGTCCGTCCAAGTTCAAGGTCACAAGACAAGACCCATCCAGCTGCTCAGAGGTGTGAGACAGGGGGACGTTATTTCCCCGAAACTGTTCTCAAGTTCACTGGAGGATGTCTTCAAGACTCTTGACTGGGAGGGATTGGGCATCAATGTCAACGGCGAATATCTTACGCACCTCCGCTTTGCCGACGACATAGTTCTAATGGCAGAATCGCCGCGGGATCTGCAAAAAATGCTGCACAGCCTAGACTCTGCCTCGCGATACGTTGGTCCCCGGATGAACTTGGACAAGACTAAGGTCATGTTCAACGAACATATTGTCCCGGAACCGATAGCAGTCCGCGGCGAGATGCTCGAAGTTGTCCAGGAATACGTTTACCTCGGGCAAGTGTTGCAACTGGGTAAAGACAACTTCGACCGCGAAATCGCCAGAAGGGTGCAACTAGGTTGGGCAGCATTTGGGAAGTTGCGTCACATCTTATCGTCGCCTCTACCGCAATGCCTGAAGAGCAGGGTATATAACCAGTGCGTCCTACCTGTCATGACCTACGGGGCCGAGACGTGGAACTTGACAGCCAAGCTGGCCCACCGACTGCATGTCGCTCAGCGAGCTATGGAACGGTCTATGCTGGGGATCTCGCTAAGGGATAGAATCCGGAACGAGATCATCCGCCAAAAGACAAAAGTCATAGATATCGTTCAGAGGTGCAGTAAGCTGAAGTGGCAGTGGGCTGGTCATGTCTGTCGCAGAACCGACGGGCGTTGGAGTAGGAAGGTTCTCGAATGGAGACCACGTCTCGGGAAACGTAGTGTTGGACGCCCCCCTGCTAGGTGGACCGATGACCTGAGGAAGGTGGCCGGTGGTGTCTGGATGCGAGAAGCGGAGGACCGTGAAAGTTGGCGCCGTCTTGGAGAGGCCTATGTCCAGCAGTGGACTGCAATAGGCTGATATGATTGAGGTATCGTTTGTTGGAGTTTGATGGAGTTCTATGAAAATATAGCAATTTGACACATGGCAATACAGAGTTAATGCACATTTCTGCCACAGCCCACATCGCGCGCTGCGATCGATTTCACGGTCCCCACCATTCACTTTGCACATAGCGAATATATTGACCAATCTAAGTCACTTAGATTTTTATTTAAAAAAAGGCTGGTTATAGCGTTTATTGTGTTATAATGTTTATGTTTACCATGTTTTTGATTCACGCGTACTAAAAGGTCCTTATTTAACAATTTAGTGATCATCAAGACGTTTTTTCTATTAAATTTTTATTTTTAACTGCAATTTGAAACTTGCTAATTTTTAACGTAAGTACTTACTTACTATAACAACAATATGTTTTTGTTTCATGTTCAATGATTTCGACGCTATATTTGTATAACTTAGATAAATAGCGCCATCTATCAACATACAATAAAACTAAAATGTTGAGTTGTCAGAAATTCCCTCATTAAACTAACATTTTGAGCTGTCAGAAAATCCCTCATTGTTCATGGAGTAAGCTTCACCGTTATGGGATTTTCCCAAAAATCAGTACTTAAAAATCCGCTAGATGGCGCCGAACAACCTAAGTAAGGTAGATTTTATTTAAGGAAAAGGCTGGTTTTAACATTTATTAAGTTACTAGTGGTTCCCCGCGACTTCGCCCGCAAGAGTTGAATTTTCCATATAAACTTTCCCATTTCCCCCCTTAATGTTTTTATATCGCGACAAAATGTCCTATGTCCTTTCCAGGGTCTCGTACTGTCTTCATACCAAATTTTATCTCAATCGGTTCAGTGGTTTAAGCGTCAAGAAGTAACAGACAGACAGAGGCACTTTCGCATTTATAATATTAGTATGGATAATGTTTATGTTAAGCATGTTTTAGATTCACGCGTACTAACAGGAAATATTTTTTAAACAATATATTGATCGTCAAGACGTTTTTTCCATAAAATTTTATTTTTAACTGCATTTTGAAACCTGCAATTTTTTTACATAAGTACTTACACTACATGCCTCTTCCGCTACATGCCTGTACACATAATATTACAATAATTTGTTATTGTATTATGCTGTATAATTTTGAAGCATTATTTATATAACTTAAATGAATAGCGCCATCTATCAACATCCAATTAAACAAAATTTTTTGCTGTCAGAAAATCCCTCATTATTGTAGCATCTAAATGTTAGGTAAAGGAGATGTATCTATTTCTGTCAGTAAAATTGTGTTGTATGTTTTTGTATTCTGATAAAACTACCTTGCGTCTGTTGCCTATTAATTCTATAATATCCTATTCTAAAGCATATCTAAGAAACTAAGTGCGTTATTCTTTGATAATAGTAAATCCGCGTGGGTTTCTTAAAGTGGGAAATAATAGTCCTAAATGTATAGATCGATTATTTAATTGAAATAAAATAAGTGTATACTTATTAATTACTTAAATAATATAATACTTCAATAGGCGTATCAAGATACAAGTGACTTCACACATCAACTTTTCGTTCAACTGACTGATTAACATAACATAATGCAAGACTAGAACTTTTTTAATCCTAATACAATCAAATCATATTTTCCAATAAAAATAATGCACCATTTTTAAGCCACTGGATCATGGCGACTTCAATCAAAAAGGTAAGAACTAAATTAGGTGTAAATTTAAAATCGGTTAACCAATCCAATGAATATTTACATGGTTTCAAGCTATCCAATCAAATAAGACCTATCAAACCTAACTTCGCGCCACTAGGAAGATTTCACTTGGGCAACTCAGGCAAACTCTGCGTGAGATTTTGATTTATCATCGAGGCTTTAGATATGCCATGGTTCTTCTTCATGTGCTTGCCTTTACTATTCTGCGTGGCGTATGCCTTCCCGCAGATATCACATTTGAATTTCCTCTCATTCGTGTGTGTTGCCATATAGTGCCCCAGCATGTGGCGCTTGATGAAGAAACCCATGCTACATACGGAGCACTCATACGGACGCTCCTTCAAGTGAACTCCTCGCATGTGCAGCATCAAATTCGATTTCAAATTGAACTTTTTCTCGCACAGATCACATTTGATTCCTTCGACGTTATGCACCTGCATCATATGGCGCGTTTTCTGGTAGTAGTTTTTGAACCTCGCTTTGCAGATTTGGCACACGCTGTCCCCGGCGATGCCTTTGTGTTCGGTGTTGACGTGCGCTTTCCTCTTCGACTCGGCGGCGAATATTTGCCCACACTGCCGACAGGGGAAGCTCGACTTCTTTTTCACGTGTGTCGTCTCGTGTCTGTTCAGGCGGAAACTGTTCACGAAACCCGCACCGCACGTGGTACAGATGAAATTCCTGTAATGGAGGTTCATGTGTTGCATCAAGAGCTTCATATTGTGGAACACCTCGTTGCAGAGGCAGCAGTTGATTTGTTGTTCATTGCTCAATTTGAACGGCTGGAAATAGTCGGTGATGCCGAGATAATACTTTTTGTCGTGGTCTCTGACTAGATGTTCCGTGAGCGAGTTGATGCTGTCGAAAGGTTGGTCGCAGAGAGTGCACTTGAGATCGACTATATCGAGGAAGGCGACGAAGCTGGCTATGCCGGACCCGGCTTTGTACGTTGGTTTTTCGCGTACGTGATCGTCCTGTGTGTGCGATCTGAGCACGTGCGGGTCCGGGTAGGTCTTGAAGCAGTAGGCGCAGACGTAGCCCGCGTCGTTGCGGTCCTTGAAAGGAGTTGCGTTAGAGTGCTTGAGCAGGGTGGTGAGGTTGTGCCACTGCTTCTTCATCTCGGGGACATGCTTCTCGCGGGTGGCTGTAGCTAGCGCGCCCGGATAAGCTTCCACTTCGACTCGAATATCTTCTTCCTTTAATTTCTGTTTTCGCTTTTTTGCGCCACGTTTACCTATAAAAGAAAAATCTTCTTTCACACGTTATTCCTTCTTATTCAACTAAACACTTAATGCTTGTATCGGTTTCCGGTTTGAAGACTAATAAAACGCTTTGAGGTGCATTAGATTCTTTTATTGTAGCAATTGTAGCTGCCGTTTAACTAAATAAGGTAAAGTAAAGGATGTAAAATTAATTTGACGGATAAAATTATAAAATATATTTCACAATTGACTCACTAATATCTGGGCTCACAATTTCCCTAACTCGCGTAAAAGACAAAAGAATTCGGCTACTTTTAAAGAGTATTTGGGTAAAAATTAAGAAAGCACTGCCTAAAATAACTATACAACATAATTGATAACTCACATATAAATAATAATAAACATATCGATAGGTCTTTTGAAGTTACTATTACTAAATATATTCGATGATATGAGTCGCAGTAAAATTAACAAATATAATATGTACCTACTTTAAATAAAATTATGTAAATAAAAAGTAAAAGTACAATAATTCATTTCACTTGTCCATTCAGGTCAATCTTCATTACACGTAATTTTTGTCAAGTAAATAAAAAAAAACATAACTAATCATCTATTAAATAGATTGCCTCCAGTTATCGAAATGGAAGTACGTCCTAAATACATAATTATGTACCCCTAATATTTTGAAAGTATTCCAGTTTTACTTTTGAAAAATTCAATAGTAACAATTACCGCATAAAGAACTTTAATAAGTGTTGGTAAAAATGCGTTGGGTAGGTACCTAATGTCTTTAAAGTATACGCGCACTACATAAACTGGCCTTTATTTTTTTCGGCCTGTTCCTTCTTTTTATTCTCTGCAGCGATCTGTTTCAGCGTCATCTCTCTGTTGTCTATCAAGTGTTTCACGTCTTCGAACTCTTTGAATATTTCTAAATCATCCTGGTGCAGTCGTAAGTGACTCTTCAAGCTGCATTTCTGAACGAAGATCTTTTGGCAGACCTTGCACTGATACCTCTTCTCGTCTTCGTGTAGCGTCATATGGACTTTCAAAGTCCTGGCGTGCGAGAATGTCTTTCCGCATACGTCACAAGCGCATACCTCTCCGCCAGAATGCCTCGTTAGATGGTCCACCAATCCGCGCTTCGAAAAGTATTTCGCGTTGCATTTGTCGCAGAAGTAATTTTTCTGCTGCAAATGGTGGTTCCTGATATGCCTGTTCAGCTCGAAGCGTTTCTTGTAGGACTTGTTGCACGCGTTGCAATCGTAAACTATAGATTTCTCATTGTGTTCTTTAGCGAGATGCTCGTTTCTGTCGTAATAGCTCGCGAAGAGTTTCGGGCAGTGAGGGCATTTGTTCCTCAGCCACCCGCCCGTGTGCGCGCCTTTCTCGTGGTTCCGTTTCTTCGCTAACGACGAAAATGATTTTGGGCAATGCGCACACGGGAAGACGCCTTGAGAGTGCGTGTAGCCGTGTCTCCTCAAAGCCGATATCGTGACGTAACCAGCGCCGCATTTCTTACAACAATAGTTCCGATAGTGAGCCGTCATGTGGTGGAACAGATTTTTGAACGAGACATGAACAACCGAGCAGACCAGACACGTGAAGTTGGTCCCGTTTTCCAAGCGGAAGGGTAGGATGACGTCTTTGATGTCCTTGTGAATTCTTTTGTTGTGCACGTCCGTGAGATGGTCTTTTAGGTGCGCGAGGTCGTTCATGGGAAGATCGCAAACTGTGCATTTGAGGTCTGTGATGTCGAGTTTGATGGGGTTGTAACAGAGTTTGTAGTCGGCCATGGAGTTGAGTTTATCCTTTTCGGATTGGAGCGAGGTGTGTTCGCGTAGGTCCTGTATGTTGGGGAACGATTTGCAGCAGTAGAGGCAGGAGAAGCCGCGGACGGTCTTATTGCGGAAGGGGCTCGCGTTGGAGAACTGTAGTATGGCGGTCAGGTTGACCCTGTGCTGCGCGCGCTCTGGGGTGGCACTATCCACGCCTTTCTTTTTCTTTTCCTTGCGCTTGGGCGCGGCGCCGTCCGTTCCTATAACAAGAAACGACCATCTCATTATCTTGATCCGGCTTCTTAACGTTAAAGTTCGCTTTATGTAGATGTGGTTCAGCCTGGTTTTTGTTTTTAGAATAATTTTATAAGTTAAAAGCTGCTTTTTTGAGTAGAAACATTTAATTGGTCGCTTTAGATTACCATTTTAGAAATTCAGTTCTAGAAGGATGGTTTTAGTTGATGGAGAAAATGAAATGCGTTTTCCACGTTTCAAGCGGTTTGTGAAATTTTTTGCTAATAAATTCTTAGCTCTACGGAGTCTTGTTCTTTCCATTTCCTGAATAAATCTCCTCTCGGATAGTTTCAACTCCCTCACTATAAGTTTTGTAGAGTGTAAAAAGATAGTTTTCCTCATCGCAGTCTTTTAAATACGCCACAGATCTTATTTAGTTTTGGATTAGTTAGGTACAAAGTGGGGTGGGGACTCATCCTATATGTAAATAGCTTAATATTTAGTATTTTCTTTATGTATATTATGTTTTTTCTTTGTATATGTATGTTGCGGATCTCTCTTTTCTTCCTCTTCTGGATCCATCGTGGTTGCCAACGTGATTGATATAAATTACTTTTTTTTACCAGATAAAAGTATGGTTAGATAGTAGTATGGTACGGCCACAGATTAAATACTAGTACTACGTACAGAAGTATTACTCTGCAATGGTATTCAAAAAAAGGTCTACTCAATGTCCTAGAAAAAATGGTGTAATTTAACTCGCCTCTGAGTCAAAAACGTTTTCGTTTAGACGCTTACTGAAATACATTGCAAGCGAATTTCATTCTTATAACTCTGCATAACGATTCATAATACACTAAACCTATTCAAGGACGTCAGAACATGCGGGGCAATAGGGTTGACAGCTAACAAGAAGCTACTGTCGCCATCTAGCGCATCCCACGAGCACTTCACCCATGCTCGTCCAGCCAGCAACGTAGCGCCACAGATTATATAATAGTTACTACGTAACAGATAAATCACTCCAAGGAAAATCGTCCATACCTACTCTTATAATAGCCTACAGTTTTTTGTCGCACACCGCTGCACCCGAAAATGTGCCTTAACTTTCGAACATTACGTTATTATTCCTCTGCAGCTACGCGAACTTGGAGTAAAACTAATAAAGTCAGGATTGCCTCTTTAGATACCAGGCCTATTTTATTTGTAGCTTGGTTTGAAACATTTTACAATGATATAGTGTTTTACAAAATGTTTACCTGTAAAAATTTTTCGGCTGTCGCGAAAAACAAATCGGATTGGTACAAACAGTTTTATTAAGTAGTAATGTGGAAAACAAAATCTAAGATGCTGTTCTGTGCTAAATTATTTTCAAAAATGACAAAAATCTGTGGGATCTTTCAGTTCGCCGCAAAGTATGACGAAGTTTGAACATTCGAGACACTGATAAATTCAGAATTTAATTTAAATCTGAGACTAATTCAGGACATATTATGCTTCTGGTTTCATTTGTACAGTAAATAACAGATTTTTAAATCATATTACTTAATAAGTTTGCATAAAAACGAATCGACCGTAACACAAATTATTCAACAGTGCGTACACGCGCGCCCGTCGGTTGTTGGCAGCCTACTGATTTACGCACCGCCGTCGGTGCGCTCGAGAGTAGGCTATTAACGCGCGCAAGTACATTGAGTGAGAGATGCCTGGTAGCGCCGCGCGCCGCCGGTGAATAAAGCGCAACGCATGTGTCATCGCTTGCTCGCGAGTCCCTACTAGATTATCCCGCCGCGGCAGTACGCCGCGCGTATGTACGTTTTTGGTACCAACACGGGAATTGAGATAGGCCTGGTACGGCCAACCGGACGTAAACATTAAAAAAATGAGCAATAGGTAATAGGATATTAGGATAGTGATAAGAAGGAAATATCCTGTTCATACGTGTAATGGTAGCAAAACAATAAATAAAAACGATATTCTTGTAAATAAGATGTTGCAAGTTTTGACAAGAATTTCACTAAAACCTATCGATAGAATCATCAGTACTAGACGTTGACAAAATATCAGTTGTATTTTACCGATAAAGTTATCGATAGTATTGCTAACTTGATGATAGTCACTATAATTATAGTCAAGCGTTTTCGTTGTTTATGAAGCATAACTGTAAATCTCAAACCAATATTTGGATTCCAAGTGCGTTGTTCGCTGTTAGGATAATAATAAAAGACAAGATGAAAAAAAAAGAGTATCATTTTTAGTTAAATTCTTATATTTTCGATAATATGGTTTCATGCGCTGTTGGCGAATAATAGAAGGGGGCAAAATATTAAACTTAAGACAAAAACATTTAGACACTACACAAATTATGAATAGGTATCAGAATAGCTGTCAAAAGCAGACGCAATGTCGTCTACAATAGCAGTGACAGTGTCGAGTTGTTCAAATTACTATAGCTAAATACAAAGCCTTAACTGAAACTCATATTGAAATGAAGGTATGGACATCAAGGTCAACATAGCAGTTTCTGATGATGTACAACACCGTTTATAGGGGCGATTTTGGAAAAAAATACACAGGCTGTTCTGTTGTTTTGGTCAGCGCCCCCGGACTCAGAAAATAAAAAAAATAACTTATTTTTTCATGGGAAGACCCACAAAATCAATTTATTATTGCGATACTAACTAGCGAGTCGATAATCTACCAACCTATCGGTAGCTACGATGTAGCATTTCGTAGCTACGCGCGAGGACGCGAGAGTCCCCATTCGTTGAGAATTTTTTTAGACATGTTGTGAAGAGGTTTTCTTTTAAAAACTTTAATAATATTTGAAGCATTTTTTTAGAATAAGCATAAATTATACCATCATGCCTTTGTGTGTGGGGGGGGGCTGACCATAACAACTCACTGCAAAGTCTGATTAGCTAGCTTAGAACATTATTCACGACACGATAACTGGATATATATATTATATTACTTGACTATAATTTAAATAATGTAATTGTAACTATGTAATATTTTTATGACATCATGCTTTTTTTTTTAGGTGCTTGAACCCATATACAGGGTGTGGCGTAAATAGTGGTCCAAAGCAAAGGTGTGGATACACTGTACACTGAAGCACCACATACCAGTATTTAAAAAAAAATATGTACAGGGTTTTCAAAAAAAAAATTTTTTTTTATTTTTTTAGAAATCGTTACCTTGCCTTACAAATTTGGTTATAATTTCCAAAAATGACGGTTTTTTTTATCCATTTTTTTTATTATTATTGCTGATCACTTGTACTTTGTACTCCATTCGTTTTTTTTTTTTACAAACTGATATTAATAAAAAAAAATAAGTTTCTTTCAAAATTCAATACTCACTGCTAGCAAATCGTTTGACTTTCAATGCTTTTGGTGCAAAAAAAATGTACCACACTGTCAGTGCCCATTGTTTAAAAAAAATGCCCATCTTTTGCAGATTCTAAAATGGTGCAACAATAAGTGTTACGACTTACAGGAAAAAAGTTATTGCTTTTCGAAACAAAAAGGAGCCCAATTCAGAAAAACAATTTATTTGAAGTTCAAGGGTTTACAAGGGTTGTAATTTTTTTCTGTGTGGTCCAAAGCAAAGGTGTGGATACACTGTACACTGAAGCACCACATACCAGTATTTAAAAAAAAATTATGTACAGGGTTTTCAAAAAAAAAAACTTTTTTTAATTTTTTTAGAAATCGTTACCTTGCCTTACAAATTTGGTTATAATTTCCAAAAATGACGGTTTTTTTTTATCCATTTTTTTTATTTTTATTGCTGATCACTTGTACTTAGTACTCCATTCGTTTTTTTTTTTTTACAAACTGAATTTAATAAAAAAAACCCTGAAAACCCTGAAAACCCTGTACATAATTTTTTTTTAAATACTGGTATGTGGTGCTTCAGTGTACAGTGTATCCACACCTTTGCTTTGGACCACACAGAAAAAAATTACAACCCTTGTAAACCCTTGAACTTCAAATAAATTGTTTTTCTGAATTGGGCTCCTTTTTGTTTCGAAAAGCAATAACTTTTTTCCTGTAAGTCGTAACACTTATTGTTGCACCATTTTAGAATCTGCAAAAGATGGGCATTTTTTTTAAACAATGGGCACTGACAGTGTGGTACATTTTTTTTGCACCAAAAGCATTGAAAGTCAAACGATTTGCTAGCAGTGAGTATTGAATTTTGAAAGAAACTTATTTTTTTTTATTAAATTCAGTTTGTAAAAAAAAAAAACGAATGGAGTACTAAGTACAAGTGATCAGCAATAATAATAAAAAAAAATTGATAAAAAAAAACCGTCATTTTTTGGAAATTATAACCAAATTTGTAAGGCAAGGTAACGATTTCTAAAAAAATTAAAAAATTTTTTTTTTTGAAAACCCTGTACATTTTTTTTTTTAAATACTGGTATGTGGTGCTTCAGTGTACAGTGTATCCACACCTTTGCTTTGGACCACACAGAAAAAAATTACAACCCTTGTAAACCCTTGAACTTCAAATAAATTGTTTTTCTGAATTGGGCTCCTTTTTGTTTCGAAAAGCAATAACTTTTTTCCTGTAAGTCGTAACACTTATTGTTGCACCATTTTAGAATCCGCAAAAGATGGGCATTTTTTTTAAACAATGGGCACTGACAGTGTGGTACATTTTTTTTGCACCAAAAGCATTGAAAGTCAAACGATTTGCTAGCAGTGAGTATTGAATTTTGAAAGAAACTTAATTTTTTTTATTAAATTCAGTTTGTAAAAAAAAAAAAACGAATGGAGTACTAAGTACAAGTGATCAGCAATAATAATAAAAAAAAATGGATAAAAAAAAACCGTCATTTTTGGAAATTATAACCAAATTTGTAAGGCAAGGTAACGATTTCTAAAAAAATTAAAAAAAATTTTTTTTTGGGAAAACCCTGAACATAATTTTTTTTTAAATACTGGTATGTGGTGCTTCAGTGTACAGTGTATCCACACCTTTGCTTTGGACCACTATTTACGCCACACCCTGTATAATGGGTTCAGGTTTATTTAATAAAAGAAAAGAAAAACAAAGACATGCATGAAATAAAAATAAATAAACTTAAACCTACTTAATCATGCTTTCATTTAAATTTGACATCTAGTTAAATAATAAATTGTTTTGTAACTGACATTGTAATGTATAAAGGACTTGTCCTCTTTTTGTATGGAGGTTGGTTTTTTATTCTAAGATATCACCAACCACCAATAACCTATATTTATCTTTAAGCTACAAAAATATGAAACACGTGACCATAGAAATCAGAATTTTAAACGCCTCCATTTTTGAGAAAAAATATGTTTTGAACTGGCATCATCCATTGATCACTTACTTGTATTTCCTGGCTGTATGGCTATGTACCATTGCCTTTCCACTGGTGGATAGAAACTAACTAGGTACTACCACAGATTATATAATAGGTACTACTGTCAATAGAATGACAATTTTGCTGTCAATTTTTTTTCATGCGTTAATGGATATAGGCGAAAGTGCGGTTTATGTACAGACAAAGAGAAAAATTTTTCTTTAAATCGGAGGCCTTAAAAAATATATTAATTATGCAGAAAGGCTAGCTTTTGTGAACTCTTTCATATAATATTTACTTTATTCTGGTTAGAAATATTGATGAATAAAAAACCATTAATGGACAAGTCCTTTAGTGATAATACTTTTTATGTTAAAAAAGTTTGCATGCTGTATGTTTATGGCTAAATAGGTTCTAAGCAACAATTAATCACTGTCTACCATCTCGTGACCAACTTATCCATACCCTATTTATAGCAAATAAATGAATTTGAATTTGGTAAAAATACGAAAATTCTGCAACTTTTCTGATACTTATTGAAATGAAGCTCTGTAGATGTGTGCACGATAGGTTAAAAATAATTTAAGGACGATGACGATGTACAATATAATACATGTGCGTGCAAACCAGATTGTCTTTCGGATATTTTACGTAAAAATTTTTACACAGTGATCGCCTTAGAATCTTGCTATATTTATGAAATTTAAGAACAAATTGATGCATAGGCCACACCGTAAATGCTTACCTAGCCGGTATACTTCACTTTATTTTGCCAAAAAGTATAATTATAATTAAAGGGTAAGAAATAATAAATAAATTATTCCAACAAACACACCAATTACCTAGCTCCAACTAATCGTGAGCTTGTGCCATGATGACTAGAATAACGGATAGACATCCCTATATAAGTTTATAAGCATCCATGACTTAGGTACAAATGCTCGTGCTCATCACACAAACATTAATACCTCTTGCGGGATTTGAACCTGCAACCTCGGGCTTTCTAGTCCGAGGCGCAAACCACTACACCAACACGTACGTCGAATTATTAATTCTTGGCTTAGAAACCTTTAATGACCACAAGAACATCACCGTCAGCATAGGCTGTTCTTGGCTCTTGAAGTAATTACTTATTATCAAGTCAATCTATTCATATCAATACAGTACATACTCAGATATTTGATTAATTGTTTGTGTTTTTAAAAACAAACAATTATAATAGCCCCCTTAACTTATACACGATTTTAATATCTACATACATATCCATATTTTCCTAACGTTCCTACTGTTTTCCACTAAAGCCGATTGTCCAATGAACGAAGCGTGACGTAAGAGTGGGCGTGGCCACAAGCGGGACTAAGTGTAATTGGCTGCGCGCCCAACTCTACATTTGCTTGTACTCAGATTTCTAATATGAAATTGTATAAACTATCTATTATTTACCTATCTATAGCCTCATTATAATGATATAAGGTATATTAGAAACGAATAAAAGGCAAATTAGATAATACAGACATCGTCTAGGAAAATATGAAGTTACGAACTCTATCATACAGTCTTATTCTATTATTCTTATTTATTGGCACACTTGTTACGTATTTTATGTTACTTAGATGTGTTTTACTTTATATTTGTATAATTTTCGTTGTTTTTTCTATTATTCTGTCTTGTATGGTGTGTCAGATAAATGTTTCTTATTTTGAAAGTCTTATCAAAAATAAGTCTTCAAACATGCACCGATGGGATTGCGCTGCAGATACTGAATGTATGTCTGGTGTCTCTCCCCAGACAATTGCACACTTATTGTCATGTCGTACGTGCCCCTCTGCACACGTGAGGGCCTGTGCAACGCTACTGATAAGGCTCTATTAGTCGCTGAGTACTGGTCCTCAAAAATATAACGCCAGAGTTGACACGAAAAGAAGAAAGTCTTATTTCCTATATTCCAGCAGCAGTGTGGCCCGCCCAGCCCTACCGTGCACACACGCCCAGGCCTCACACAACAAAAGCATTCCACTTACGTTTGGTCGATGTCTCCGCCTCCAGCTTGGGCTGTTTCGCCTTTGAGGTGGTGGCCCTCGCGGACCGCTTTTTGCTCTTCACCTCGTCTGATGACTCCGACTTGATTGGCATCTCTTGGAAGTCTGGAAAAAGCAATGATTATTCAGACTTGGTGTTGGAGTATTCAGTTTAATTATCAGCTATTGAGTATCTTTACTATGGTTTCGTTATTTTGAATAATCCGTCTCATACGTCGTTAACGATATCAGACAGTTGTTAATGAGACCAGGCGAGATGGTAATCAACAAGGGGAGGCGGTCGTCAACAAGGCCACACAGTTGTCAACAAGGCGAGGCGGTCGTCAACAAGGCGAGGCGGTCGTCAACAAGGCGAGGCGGTCGTCAACAAGGCGAGGCGGTCGTCAACAAGGCGAGGCGGTCGTCAACAAGGCGAGGCGGTCGTCAACAAGGCGAGGCGGTCGTCAACAAGGCGAGGCGGTCGTCAACAAGGCGAGGCGGTCGTCAACAAGGCGAGGCGGTCGTCAACAAGGCGAGGCGGTCGTCAACAAGGCGAGGCGGTCGTCAACAAGGCGAGGCGGTCGTCAACTAGGGGAGGCTTTGTTGAACAAAGCCTGACGGACGTCATCAAGGTCAGGCAGTCGCCGACAAGACCAAACTAGGCATGGAAATGATTGCTACTTTTAATTCATTTTCATTTCATGAAATGATGTTTTTTTTCATATGAAATGACATGTGAAATTTCATTGGCAATGATTTTTTTTCGCAGAGTCATAATGTAACACTTTTTGCTAATTGCTCCTTATAATGAAATATGAATTATTGTGAACGGTTGCTAATTTGCTACTAATATGAAATGTCATATTTAGGTTCTCATGAAAAATCATGGCTAACGAATTTAAACTTTATGTTCATAAGTTTAAAGTTCTTAAAATGCCCACCCAGTATCGATCGTCACCTATGATCGCATAACTAGTGTGTTTGTCTTTTTCTAACACGCACTTAAGGTCTTTGCCCACTACACCGTACCATACCCTGACCGTGCTAGGACCGTATAAAAAGTATGCATTTGATCTTCAAGCCTAAACAGAAGAGTTAAAGTTCAAAGTGTATAACCGCGGTGTTCATTTTGACAGTTCCAGAACGGTGCAACGACGAACATTGAGCTTAAACATTTTGAACTTTAACGTTTCACACTAAGGTCGAAAATGAAATATGTACGTCTTATCCGGTCCTAGCACGGTCATGGTATGATACGGTGTAGTGGGCAAAGACCTTTAGGGCTAATTTTCCTACTCGCTCGCTCTGCTACAAGCAGTCAATGAATGAAATGAAATGAGTATGATCTATGATTTCGCAGAGAGCGATTTGTAGCAGTCTATATGAAAAAAAATAGCAGGTGTGAACAATGAAATTCTTTTCATATCATTTTTCATCTGCTATTCATGAATTCTTCCATGCCTAGACCAAACGGACGTCATCAAGGCTAGGCGGACGTTAACAAGGCCAGACGATCGTCAACAAGGCGAGGCGGTCGTCAACTAGGGGAGGAAGTCGTCAAGAAAGTCAGACGGACGTCATCAAGGTGAGGCAGTCGCCGACAAGACCAAAAGAACGATATCAAGGCCAGACGATCGTCAACAAGGCGATGCAGTCGTCAACAAAGTCAGACAGACGTCATTAAGGCTAGGCGGACGTTAACAAGGCCAGACGATCGTCAACAAGGCGAGGCGGTCGTCAACAAGGCGAGGCGGTCGTCAACTAGGGGAGGCGGTCTTCAACAAAGCCTGACGGACGTCATCAAGGTAAGGCAGTCGCCGACAAGACCAAAAGGACGATATCAAGGCCAGACGATCGTCAACAAGGCGAGGCAGTCGTCAACAAAGTCAGACAGACGTCATTAAGGCTAGGGCGGACGTTAAAAAGCCAGACGATCGTCAACAAGGCGAGGCGGTCGTCAACTAGGAAAGGCGGTCTTCGACAAAGTCAGACGGACGTCATCAAGGTGAGGCAGTCGCCGACAAGGCCCAACGGACGTCATCACGGCTAGGCAGACGTAAAAAAGGCCAAACGATCGTCAACAAGGCAAGGCGGTCGTCACCATGTCCAGACGGACATCAACAAGGTGAGGCAGTCGTCACCAAAGCCAGACGGACGTCAACAAGGTGAGGCAGTCGTCACTAAGGCCAGACGGACGTCAACAAGGCGAGGCGGTCGTCAACTAGGGGAGGCGGTCTTCAACAAAGCCTGACGGACGTCATCAAGGTAAGGCAGTCGCCGACGAGACCAAAAGGACGATATCAAGGCCAGACGATCGTCAACAAGGCGAGGCAGTCGTCAACAAAGTCAGACAGACGTCATTAAGGCTAGGCGGACGTTAAAAAGGCCAGACGATCGTCAACAAGGCGAGGCGGTCGTCAACTAGGGAAGGCGGTCTTCAACAAAGTCAGACGGACGTCATCAAGGTGAGACAGTCACCGACAAGACCAAACGGACGTCATCAAGGCTAGGCGGACGTTAACAAGGCCAGACGATCGTCAACAAGGCGAGGCGGTCGTCAACAAGGCGAGGCGGTCGTCAACTAGGGGAGGCGGTCTTCAACAGAGCCTGACGGACGTCATCAAGGTAAGGCAGTCGCCGACAAGACCAAAAGGACGATATCAAGGCCAGACGATCGTCAACAAGGCGAGGCGGTCTTCAACAAAGTCAGACGGACGTCATCAAGGTGAGACAGTCGCCGACAAGGCCCAACGGACGTCATCACGGCTAGGCGGACGTAAAAAAGGCTAGGCGGTCGTCACCATGTTCAGACGGACATCAACAAGGTGAGGCAGTCGTCACTAAGGCCAGACGGACATCAACAAGGTGAGGCAGTCGTCACCAAGGCCAGACGGACGTCAACAAGGTGAGGCAGTCGTCACTAAGGCCAGACGGACGTCAACAAGGCGAGGCGGTCGTCAACTAGGGGAGGCGGTCTTTAACAAAGCCTGATGGACGTCATCAAGGTAAGGCAGTCGCCGACAAGACATAACGGACGTTATCAAGGCCAGACGATCGTCAACAAGGCGATGCAGTCGTCAACAAAGTCAGACGGACATCATCAAGGCTAGGCAGACGTTAAAAAGGCCAGACGATCGTCAACAAGGCGAGGCGGTCGTCAACAAGGCGAGACGGTCGTCAACTAGGAAAGGCGGTCTTCAACAAAGTCAGACGGACGTCATCAAGGTGAGGCAGTCACCGACAAGACCAAACGGACGTCATCAAGGCTAGGCGGACGTTAACAAGGCCAGACGATCGTCAACAAGGCGAGGCGGTCGTCAACTAGGGAAGGCGGTCTTCAACAAAGTCAGACGGACGACGGACGGTGAGGCAGTCGCCGACAAGGCCCAACGGACGTCAACACGGCTAGGCGGACGTAAAAAAGGCCAAACGATCGTCAACAAGGCAAGGCGGTCGTCACCATGTCCAGACGGACATCAACAAGGTGAGGCAGTCGTCACCAAGGCCAGACGGACGTCAACAAGGGGAGGCAGTCGTCACTAAGGCCAGACGAACGTCAACAAGGTGAGGGAGTCGTCACCAATGCCAGACGGACGTCAACAAGGTGAGGGAGTCGTCACCAATGCCAGACGGACGTCAACAAGGTGAGGCAGTCGTCAACAAGGCCAGATGGTTGTCAAAAAGTAAAAAAGTCCAGACTGTTGTCAACAAGACTAAACATTAAACAACCGTAAAAAAATTCCAAAAATATCTTCGAACAACAACAACAAACAATACCAGGGTTGGCTACAAAACTAACAAGTTAATGGTAGGAGATTGACAATATTTACCACCAGAGAATGATATCTCATCGGAGAACTTGCTGTCATCATCAGAAACTCCATGCACGGGATCCTCCAATGGACTTGCTTCCACCTTTACTATGTTTGCTGCAACAAAATAGTTTTGAATCAGTATAAGTGGCTTTCTTCTGTTGATGATTTGGTAGGTCAATAAGACTAATGATGTACCTACATAATTAATCAATCTTAGATTTTAAATGATCCCCATACTGAGAGCTAAATTTTGTTTTGTTTTATCACAGTAATTTATTGATAAAGTTTACATTAAGATTATTGAATGAATGAATGAAATTTATTTGCAAGTAACAATGACTCATCGTTGTTAGTAGAACTTATAAACTATGTTAGTTCAATTCAATAAAATACATACATTAAATTACTTAAAACACAACAAAAATAAATAAAGATGAAATAGTATCTAATGTTTTTTTTTTAAATTATATTTTTTGCATTATGGTTTAAATAGCTTGTCTTAAAACTTTTATGCATGCCCTTCAAATGGAGAAGTGAGAGTTGGTTTTCCAGAAGCAGAATCTCTCAGCCTGCACACCCAAGAGAACTCATATAAGATATATAGATTATATTATTGTTTTTAAGTTATAAGCATTCACTTTTTAAATCTAAATAATTTTTTCAAATGCAAGATAATAGCGCTTTTTAACATTTTTGCTTCTGTATGAATGATTATTTATTTGCATTAAAACATGGTAAGTATATATATCAGGTCTTAATATTAGAAAAAGTGAACAATCATGTTTCATCAATGTAACAATAGGCAAACATTTTATCGTCATGCAATATTGACTAATAAGCAACAATACAGTAATGAAAATATTAATGTCCAGCATTGAGATTGGTAGGAGTTTTAAATTTAGATAATCAATAAAATTAAAATATAAATAATAACGTAAATGTCATAAAATAACAGGTATGATGTCAAGTTACACTTAGCATTAAAAATACTTTTGATACTTTATTTATTTAATACATAATGCTGTAAAAACTCACATTTAAATGGTGATTCCTGAAGGCGCCTCTTGAATATTTCTTCAGTGCGCTGCACCTGCTTCTTAAAATTAGCCGAGTTGCGTAGCTGTGTGATGCACACTTCGCAAATGCCGGCTTCTTGCCCATCGTCTGATGGTGACAGCTGAAAAGAATACAGATCTTTAATAATATTTAATTTTTAAAAAGGGTAAAACATTTTAAATATGTTGGAAGTTGGTTTTTGGATGGCACACATCCTCAGGCGGATGATCAAAACTATCGGATAAACAATAATATTTGTTCACCATCCATTGATTGTTAATTATAAGTGGGATCATCAATTAACCAATAAAATAATGTTTATACTTTCTGCTGTAAGAAAACAATAATAATGTTATATTCATAGTAATACTTATGTTTCACTCACGGTTATATCGAAGCATTCACGTAACATATCGGCGTAAACTTCTTCTTCGCCCATCCATTGGTATCTCGTCGAGACGTCTTTGAACGTTCCTTCAGAAGCACAGCACCGGCACATACCGTTACTTATCGTATCCATCTTTTACACTTATTGAACGTATTTTTTACTTAGAGCACTATTCTTTACCAATAGATAAATAAGAAAATATTCAAAAAAAATCTCAATAACTCAAAATTGCCGTCGATGAAGCGCCGCCATTTTGTAAAGCTAAGTTTTTACTTTTTTTCTGTAAAAAAAAACAAAAAACGTCATGTTCGTTCGTTCGGAAAAGAAATAACTAAACCAGTATCGTTATCGTTACTGGAATACTGGATTTCGTTATTGGGATTAGATCGGAGCTAGTTAACCTTAATTATTTCAATTTTGGACATCGTTCACCAATCACCATAGTTTCTTATAAACCCGTTTTGACTAGAGCTATAATATATCTTTACCCTCACCTCTAATATTCTGTGTTAGCTTACCTTCCTTCATCCTTCAAGCCCCTCGTGCTCTTGAAATATTCGCAATGTGGAAAGTAAATTGGTGGTAGCAAAGAAATAAATGGATAGCTACTGTGTGGTACTAATGTCCCGTTTTACAATTTGGTATGGAACCCTAAAAAAGAATTAAAAAATAACTGGGCCCGTTCTATCAGTAAAATTGCAAGCCATCAGAAAACTGCCCAACTTTGAGATAGCTAGAACTCGTAAGTACTTATGAGCGTACACACGGTGATAGGTTTACAAGATGAAAAAGCGAGATATGGCTATACATTCACATGTATCTATTTCATTTTATTTGATGTGTGACAAGTTTAACACAAACTGCCCCGCCTCGGACCTGCTGATTCCGGGGTCTTGTACGAATACTGGATCTTGCCTGGTTTAGAAACTGCATTGTTTTGTTTCTGATGGTAAGGGGGCTGATAGGTATACGTTCGAAAATATGACAGCGGTTTGTTTTATCCTGTCTGTCAAAAAACTGTCAAAATTTACAGCTGACATTTCTATCGTCTCCAAACTCCTAATTTATTTTCCATTCCAATTTCCAATGCATCCAAAAAAATAGGAAGAATTCCACAATCTTTGTTTTTGTTTACTTTTCCAAAGCCCAATTGGATTTTGTAAAACATCGCAGCATGGACTCGTCCATGGTTTGCCGGTGTTGCCTGGCGCGGCCTCCGGACAAAGACCTGAAGGTTTCCTACCAGAGGCTTGGCAAAAACGAAGTGTACTCCGATATGCTGAAAGAATGCTTTGAAATACATGTAAGTGCGCTATGGAATATATTTATTCATTCTCATATCATTCAAATCTACATAGATTTGTACAGTGGAATGGATTCTGTTTCTGTCTTGAACTGATCAAGCTGACCCTGCTTTTGTGGTCAGACTTTGACAACATAGTGACAGTTTCTAGGAACCCTTCTGGATTCTTTGACCAACTGTCTAGAAATATGCTCAACTTTAAAAACAAGTTCAATGGTTGACTGGTAGAGAATGCCTTAAGGCATTAAGTCCGCCATTTGTACTTCTTTGTTTGTGCAATAAAGAATATGTAAAAAGGTTCTGTAAAATTTATTTATTACTAAGTTTACAACTTGAAACAAAACAATTTAAGTTTTGCCAACCATATCAAATAAGAGTGGTTAATACCTCATAAACAAACTCAAGTTAATCCTTCAAGTATCATGTATCTAGACCCAACAGGCAATCAATTATTATCGGGATGCTAGAGTACTTATGATATTTAAGGTGTTAGGAGTTTTTTTAGTTAAGTTCTAGTGTAACTTTTATTAATCTTGGCTACCTGATAATTGTATCTGAGTAAGTTTAATTTATAGGGATCATGCAAAAATAAATCCGACAACGTCATAAAAAGTTTAGGTATTATTTTTTAAAACTGATTAAATCAAACATTATCACAATTTACAAAAAAAATAATATCACGAAAACTACAGAAATTGGGCTAAAATATCAGGATCTCTACAACACATGATGGAAGAACTATCGACCAAGAGCAGAGAGGTAGGTCTAAGCATGAATAAATCAATGACCAAAATTATGACCAACCGACTAGAAACCCCTATCTTACTGGAAGGTGAAAGAGTTGAATATGTACCAACCTACATATACCTAGGACTAAACCAAGAAATTAATAGAAGGGTAACACACGTGGAAAAGATTCTGGTCACTAAAGGGAATCCCGAAAAGACTTTTCTCTCTCAGTTAAAAGGAAAATATTTAACTCTTGTATACTTCCAATATTAACATATGGATGCGAGACCTGGGCTCCCACGCAGAAAGCAACCCAGAAACTAATAACTTGCCAAAGAAGTATGGAAAGGAGCATGTTAGGCTACACTGTGAGGGATAGAAAGAGAGCTTTGGAGCTAAGAAAAATAACGAAACTCGAGTCAAGGCATTAAAGTGGAGATGGACAGGCCACATGCTCAGGGAGCTGAGAGAAAAATGGACTAAAACTGTGACAACATGGACACCTTGATACCAAACAAAAAGAAAAAGAGGCAGACAATATAAAAGATGGTCAGACGAGCTCCGGAAAACTGCTGGGCCAAAATGGCCAACAACAGCAAGAAACAGGAAAGCATGGAAAGGGCTGGAGGAGGCCTTTGTCAAAGGACAAGCTTTAAGGGGAATACCTAATACAATTAATTAGTGTTGTCTTCTTAACCAAATAATGTTGTATCTATCCATCCCCCTTTTAGTAAATAAAGGCTTTTGAATTGAATTTTGAACATAGGGTATATGGATATCCCTGGTGGATGTAAGGAATCCAAAAGTTTGGATGTCACTGTTTGGACAACCCTGTATATACTTTGTGTCCTATTTGAAAACTTGCTTTCCAGGAACCTGAGTTGTGTTGTGAGACAGTCTATGAATCAGAATTTGTCATCAGTTTACATAATTAGTATTAGTATTGTCATCCTAGCCGAATTTCGACTACGGCGGCCTATCTCAACAGAGATTAGCCAACTGCGCGGGATATATTATAGTGCACAAGTGTGTGCGCAATACACAGGTGCACTCTCTGTTCCTTCATTCTCATAATTCGGTAAGACGGCAGTCCGACATGACCTTAGAGAGATCAGGCGCAGGACCAACGGCTTAACGTGCTTTCCGAGGCACGGGGGTGTTAACACCACCAACTTCCTGACTCCGGAGCTGTGTCTGAGTTATTTCATGACAGAAAAACCCAATACTCTCGGCCCGACCCGGGATTTGAACCCGGGACCTCGTGGATAGTACCCAGCGTGCTGACCACTAGACCAACGAGGCAGTCTTAGTTAACGAGACAGTTTACATAACTATAGCACCACTAACGTAACAAAGTTCTTTAAAAAACATTCTTCTTATTTTTCCAGCTCCTGGCTGGTGAGTGCGAGGGAGACAGCGGCATCTGTGAGGTGTGCGTCAGCCGGCTGCGAGATGCGAGCGACTTCAAGGCACAGGTATTTCTTTTACTTTTCCTTTTAAAATCTAAACTCGCTTAACCTAATGTGAAGAACTGGATACAGGCGGCTATCAGTTGTCTTAACTGCCTGCCTGATAACTAATAATAATAATAATAAAAATTTTCATTGCATTAAACAAAATGCGAGACAAAATATGAAATCAGCTTTAAAATTTCCGAATTTTAGTAGAATCTACACCCAGCGGCATGTCAGACGTCTGACCTTGAGACCTCCTTTATTCCCTACGCAATAAAAGCTGTTTTGGTAGTTCAAATGGGTAATCTGACAAGCTGCCAATTGTACTTAGTAAACAGATAAGTCACCAGCTTAGAGGTTTCTGCATTTATTTATTGTATTTTCAGTTTCATCAGATGTATCTGGCCCTGGGTGCGTGGTCTGTACTTTGGACTCCACCCAATAGATCATATCAAGACTTTCACTAATAAATAATAGACAGACACTTTGTATTTTTATCAGGTGCTACACTGCCAGCGCGAATTCGCCAGCATGAAGGAAATGCTCGTCAAAGGTGAGCGAACCGTGAAAACACGACACGACACTAAGTAACTCGCCTCGCCTGCGGGGTACAGAGGCCGTTCTCCTGTCCGTATTTTCAAGTCTAGCTATTACGCTCGTTCATGTCATTCTGTCGTGTGTGAAAGGGACGGTAACATTCGAAAATACGCATCGTTAACTGGAGTAAGGCCTCATACGCGGGGGCAGGACGAGAGCGGGGACCGCGAGGTGTGCGGGAGACGGGCGCTATATTTCACTAAAATGTTGTATGCGGCTATCGGGGGTAGAAATCGATCTAGATTAGTCTTATGTTTGAAAAAATCGCGTGTTTTCAAGTTTTCATGCGTTTTCTTTCGCATGTTCGATGCAAATGAAGGCCTCTAATTTCGTCGCATAGACCATAAGCGTCGCGTCGGAGTGCGTAAGGCGTCGGACTGAAGAAACGTAAAAGACGGGTTCGAATCTCGCTCGATGATGTTTTTTTTCTTTTTCTTGTATTTATTCAAATTCATAGCTTTTTTAGATAATTCTTACGAATTATAACGCGTTTTTCACTAAATAGTAGCAACCTCCTCATTGTTGAGGTGAGGACTTTGGCCAGCAGTGGGCTATGTAGGCTAACTTTACTTTTTACTTTAACCAGGCCTGTGTATCTCCCCGCGTAGGTAGCAAAAACGTACCTACGCGCGGCGACCCTTACTTAGGGGCTAAAACAAGTTGCGTGTCGCTACCGGCCAGCGACACGCTCACGCGTTTTATTTACCGGCGGCCGCGCCGCTACGTTGCTGGCTGGACGAGACTGAAAAAGTACTAGAAAGAGGCGCTAGATGGCGTTAGAAGCTTCTCGTAGCAGCCAACCCTATCGCGTCGCGTGATATTACGTCACTGAATAGGTTTAGTGCATTATGAATCATATTCCAGAGCAATAAGTATGAAATTATCTTGCAATGGATTTTGTAGGTGTCTACACGAAAATGTGCTTGACTCTGAGGCGAACTAAATTACGCCATATTGTTGACGACATTGAGTAGACATTTCTTCGAATACAATTGCTAAGTCATACTTCTGTACGAAGTACTAGTACTTATTCTGTGCTTTGACCAGAAAAGCTCGGTCGCCCAGGTTCTGTTGACAAGAATGTGCTCCGCCTGCAATGCACAGTGAAACTGGTAGCGTGTTGTCGGGGTGCGGCAGGTCGGTTAATCCGGTGCGGTACCCGGTAGTGGACTGTATTTGGGTGTGTGGTGTGCTGGCCGGTCTGAAGCTGCCTAACTGAATGTACTGGGCACTAACTATAGGGTCCTGATTGAAACACTATTGCACTATGCACTTGCAGACTTTATTCACTCACTATTGCACTTACAAAGCTGTTATTTACTACTATGGCACTTATTGTCACTACTATTGCACTGGTATTCACTGTTCACTGTTCACTTTCTTCTCTTCAGAAGTATTCTGAGAGCTTTTCAGAACTAAAACTTCAGAACTAAAACTTGCCATCCGGAAAAACCTTTTTATATTTATATGGTTCCGGGATTCTTTCTCCCTCCCTCGGATCATGCTATCTCCTTCTAATGCGAGGAAATCAGTTTTTCGTTAGTTTTCCTGGGTGGCAGTTAATATTCTTACAGAAACTTATTTTTCTAAGTTGAGTCATTATTTTAGCTATCTAATAGCACTAAAATCATTACAATATTCTAATTAGTTTAGAAGTTATAGCTAAAAAACTGAAACGGCTTTCTTTACGGTATTGTCGCTTGCAAGGGACCTTTCGTGCGGGAAAGGGACAAAACATATCTGCCTTTCACGTTCTAGAATTTTCTTTCTGGGATTTCCAGCACTTTCATCCCCTCCCTATCCGTATCTCGAATTTTCCACCATTTTCAAGAAGATGTGTGAAGGAAATAGCTATATATGTGTAAATGGACTAGAAGATATGTTTTTTCCCGATATTTTCCTAACTTTCTGACTTGGAAAACTTGTTCTATGTATAAAGCATGAAACATTTTTAAACCTAAACATTTCACATTATCAAATACATGCCTTCCTAACTAAGTTAACAAAATCATAATTTTTCTTTTTATAAAGCTACTTAAAACTAAGTTTTCTCGTCGCTAACACACAGGTTCCAGTCTCCGTTCTTGTCCTACCTCCGTGCCGTGTTATTTTCTTTTATTATCTATATATTTTTCAATAATACTATTTTAAAACTCATAAAAATATTGTTTACAATATTCGCCAAGCAAATAAAAACTGACTTTGGCTGCAGCATCTTATACACTTGTAATAGGGGTGATTTTACATAGAGAATTGGTAGTCTGATGTGCTGGCCACTGTACTTGACTCGACACGAATTCCTCTCGATACAAAGTTGTTCTAATTACAGATGAATCATCACCAAAAGTAAAAGAAGAATTAACAGACCCCGATGAGGACAATGAAATAATGTTCTTAGGTAAGTAAGTAATAAATAAAGAATCTATTAGATGCATTTATTTGATTAGATTTATAAATATTGCTTTATATTATTATTATGCATAGGGTATCATTTGTTGTAAAATATTTTATGTAGATAACAATTTTAAGTACTTCAAACTAGTAATAAATAATATTATGTATATACATATTAGCGACTCGCCTTTGCTTCGCACGGGTGCAATATGCATATATTACACTTAAAATTCCTCTTAATCACTCTATTGCTGAAAACTGAATTAAAATCCGTTGCGTAGTACAAAAGATCGGAGCTCTAATTTTGAAACACTCGCGTGCTGATTTCTACTGATTTTCGTTCGTCATCTAAAAAACCGCATTTTTCGATCACTCGAACTATCATATTTTGTGTCTGTCAATATGAAATATGTCATGCGACTTGGTAGACGAGTGAAAATAAAGTCGCATTCAGAAAATTAAGTCTCATTCGCCAACAGAATCTTATACAACTGATTCAATTTAAATTCAATACAAGTATTCCCGGATCTCTGTTTTTGAATCACTCGTATGACATTCTGTTGGCGAATGCGACTTAATTTTCACTCAAACACATAAATTTTGGCGTTAATTCTACTGCTCGCCTTCTCTGACGATTGGGTAGGGGCACTCGTTGCGGTTTCGAGCGGTCGACTGCAGTCAATCGAGTGATTCAAAGATGTGGAGTTTTGGATGACGAACGAAAATCAGTAGGAATCTGTACGCGAGGGATTCAAAATTGAGCTCCTGAGCGTACAGACAGCGGGAGCAACTTCGCCTTATACGATGTAAAGGAAAGAAGTAATGTAATAAATGAAAAGCATTTCATTTCTTCATTTATGTACTCATTTTATCAATCCTTTCTTACGATGAGGAAACTTGCACAAGCGACTGAATGTGTGACCATGATCCAAACTGGTCAGGTCTGTTAACAGGGCACGGTGGATGGCAGTTAAATGAAATTATCTGATCTGGCATATCCTGGATCATGGTCTAAAGCGGACCCTGGGCCGTCGCGTGCGAGTGCATAACCGGGATAGCGCTAGGATGATTTATTTATTTAATTATTTTACATCAAAATTAAATAAAATTTCACTTACAAAAATTAATCGACTGTGTCATCCGGTGGGACTCGAGCCCACGTCCCTTCGCTATCCGGGCGAGTGCTCTTACTAACTAAGTTACGGAGGACGTTAGTCGGTCGACGAATTTTTGCAAGTGTTTGCAAAATAATTGCTTAAGTTATACAAATATAATATTTTACATCAATCCTCAGATCTTAAGATTTAGAAAACAAACATTTATTAATATTACGTACAGCCAATAAAGGATTGTCATTTTACAAATTGCTCATTTAAATTATTAACATCGAATGGTTGTGGAAGGAACAGATACAATAAGACGTATAGTACGTACAAACTAACGCGATGATGTCCTCCTAGCCTATCTCAACAGAGGTTAGCCAACTGCGCAGGACATATTATAGTGCACAAGTGTGTGCGCAATACACAGGTGCACTCTCTGTTCCTTCACTCCCATAATTCGGTGAGACGGCAGTCCGACATGACCGTAGAGAGATCAGGCGCAGGGCCAACGGCTTAACGTGCTTTCCGAGGCACGGGGGTGTTAACACCACCAACTTCCTGACTCCGGAGCTGAGTTTGAGTAAAGTGAGTGTTTGGGTTTTTCTGTCTTGAAAAACTAACGTACTGATATCATAAATCAAGCAAACATAATTATTGAAAAAACGAAACACCCAACTGCAAAAAATAAAATATTTTTGAAATGGTCTTTTTACTGGCTTACATTTGATACCCATATTGCTATGGCAAAGAAAAAATCAATCTCCCTCCCTCCTTTGTTTCCATTTGCGGGCGCCATTATTTAAACGTTTACCCCGTTATTCCAAAAACTTAGTTCCGGGTTTAAGACAGGGCTAAGCTATTAGCTAGCCAATTAGAAAAGCGCTTCTCAGATCCAGATTCTTTATTGCAAGTCACAAGTGGTTCGTAAGATGGTACAAGTATAATATTAAAATAAAGGTTATGTCACGTCTCTATTAGGTTATGTCACAAATGTGTCATTCATTCCTCTGTTGTCGGCTAATATTTAGACCTGGTCTATTTTTTTTGTAATAACACCATTATAGCCTATTTCACTTCCACAATATTGACGAATTCGACGACACCTCATATTTCAAAAACTTTCCAGCCGTTTGGGCTGTAGGGCTAGCCAAACAATTATACATACATACATACTCTCGAAAAACATAACCCGCAGTCGGGTAAAAAAAGCTAAACGTGCTCATACAAGCACTTATTATGATGATGATTCATTTTACTCAATTCCAGAACTAAAAGAAGAGTTGTCGGAATTTGACGACATGAAAGACGATGATGATGACGACGACAAGAACCTAGCGGAGATGCTCGGCTTCGACCGCGTCAAGAAGAAGCTGTCCAAGAAGCGGCACTCGAAGAAGCGGCTGCTGCTCGAGAAGGGCGGTGAGTTAGCGGGTTATCAGACTACGCGGTATTCAGACAGCCTTACTAAGACTCAGCGTAGTGTAATACCAGTTACCTGTAAGTCTGTCTGCACCATCTCGCTCTTTCACAGGCTATTTTTTATCTTTACCAATATTATAAGAAGGTTTTGTGGTTGTTTGTAAAAATAGACTCTGAACTACAAAACCAATTTTTAAATGTCTTTTACCATTATAAAGCTACATTATTATTCAGTAACATAGGCTGTATTTGTTTTTTAATTGCCCCTGTGCGATGCCGGAGCATTAAATAATAAAACTATAATAATTACTTTCCCCAGACAAAAATCTCCCGCTCAAGATCTCCCTTCGAGCGTTGACTCAGAAAATAGACAAACTAAAGAAACCGCTCTCCGTTCGCTACGTCAGCGAGAACAAAATGCACAAACTCAACGTGGAAAACATACTGAAATACTCCAACTGCACGCCCTTCTTAAACAAAACCATAGCGGGAATATCCTGTGCTTACTGCAAGGAGACGTACCAGGACCCGCAGGACTTGAGAACACACACACAGGACACGCACAGAAACGACGAGCTACACGACAACAAAAGAATGGACAAAAACAATTTGTCCATCAAAATGGACATTACAGACTTAAAATGTAACCTATGCAACACTAAAGCAGACACGATATCGCACCTCAAAGTACACCTCACGAACGAACACGACGTCAAATTCTATCCAGACGTAAACGACTATATTTTAGAATTCAAACTAACAGCTTCGGAAATCCTAAACTGCGCGCTTTGCAACTCCACGTACGAAACGTTCAAAATGCTTCTCCAACACATGAACGGGCATTACAGGAACTATATCTGCGACGAGTGCGACATGGGCTTTATCAACAAGCACAGGCTAAAAAACCACCAGCGCACGCACGATATAGGTACATTTAAATGTACATATTGCGACAAAGTCTTCAGCACGCGAGTTAGAAAAGCGTGTCACGAGAAATACACGCACAACACCAGCGCTAGGTACACGACGAATTGCCCACATTGCGATCAATCGTTTACGAGCTACTATCAAAGGAATAGGCACATGTTCAAAGAACATAACCAGGTTGCAGCGAGCTACAAGTGCAATATTTGCGTCAAAAGTTTCATTCTAAAATCGAAGCTGACTTCTCATATAAAGAAAGTGCACCTAATGGAGAGAAATCATACGTGTGCCGAGTGCGGGCAAGGATTCTTTATAAAACAGTCTTTGGACGAGCATATGATAAAGCATAATGGCGAAAGAGTTTTCAAGTGTACTGTTTGTCATAAGGCGTATGCGAGGAAGAAGACCCTTCGGGAGCATATGAGGATCCATAATAATGACAGGCGGTTTAAATGCGGGGTTTGCGGGTCTGCATTTGTGCAGAAGTGTAGCTTGAAGAGTCATATGCTGTCGAACCACGCTATAACTTTGTCTGAGTATGAAGCGGCTAGAAGTGAGGTTAGCAGTCCATAGTGAAAATGGTTTATGATTGTATTTTTTTTTATTAGAATGGGACTCTACTTACCTATGGTTTTAGAGCGACGGGATATCGCACAAAGCAATAAATTGTTTCAACAATTACTAATATAATATAATGTAATGTCAAATGACTTACGATGACGAATACAACGAAATTACCGAAGGCAATTAAAAAGCAATAATATTGTTACAATTTAGCTGAAATGCCCAAGTTTATTTTAACACCATTGCTTTTTGATTTCCATCGGTGTTTTCGTTGTTTTCGTCGTCAAAAGTCGTTTGACATTTGTCTAGTTGCCTTGGTCGAAGTGACGTCTCAATTTTATTGAAGTCAACACCTTTACCAGGCCTGTGTATCTCCCTGCGTAGGTAGCAAAAACGTACCTACGCGCGGTGACCCTTTGTAAGGGGCTAAAACAAGTTGGGTGTCGCTATCGGCCGGCGACACGCTCGCGCGGCGGCCACGCGGCTACGTTGCTGGCTGGACGAACATAAATAAAGTCCTAGAAAGAGGCGCTAGATGGCGTTAGTAGCTTCTTGTAGCAGACAACCCTATCGCGTCGCGTGATATAACGTCACTGAATAGGTTTAGTGTATTATGAATCATATTCCACAGTCATAAGAATGAAATTATCTTGCAATGTATTTTCTGTAGGTGTCTACACGAAAATGTGCCTGAGTCTAAGGCGAACTAAACTACACCATATCGTTTACAACATTAAGTAGACATTTCTTTGAATTTCATTGCAAAGTCAAACTTCTGTACGAAGTACTAGTACTTATTCTGTGCCTCTACCAAGACGGTCGTCTGAATGAAGCAATAACACATCTGTTTAAAGACTGTTGACTATCATTTCTATGTATGACTGTATCCGGTTCGAAGGACCATTACAACAACAAAAATAGCTACACCTGTCCAATTTGTATGGATCAGCATTTAAAAGTAATGTGTAATTTATATTTTTAATAAAACCTATTATATCTATTTGTAAATTATACAGGAGTGAATAAAATAATGTTATTGTAATAAATACACAATACATATTATATTCGGTGGTCGAACGTTCTAATGGCAATTAACTTATTATTAGACTAGTAAAAATATTTTTAACTATTTTTTTTTAATCAAATACGTACGTCGTTTTATCACAAAAACACTCATTGACATTAAATTAATGTGATTAGTAAGTTGAATTTATAAATAAAATATTATAAGGGAATTGAAAGTAAAATAAGAAAAAAATGAAATTGAAAGATAAAAATCGAATATACACTACCTACTTGTAATACTGTGAATTGATTGTGCAATAATTGTATTTAAAAAAAGCGTTTTATTGTAATAAGAAGTACTCATAGTATTTTAAAAGTGCATTGTATTGCTATTGTTGTAAATTATTTAATTAATATTATGTTAAATTTATTTTTTAGCAACAAGATCTTCCATAACTTTTTAAAAATTGATTCTATTTGTTATATTGTATTATCTTACTAAATTACGTTGCAAGTTGTATTATGGTAATTCCTATTGGTTTACTTTGAAATTCAAATGTATTGATTATTTATTTTACATATTTTAACAAAATATTGATATATCAAGCAAAATGTTTTTTGTAAAATGAACGTATTATCATAAATTATTGTTTTTAAGTGATAAGCATTCACTTTGCAATCTAAATATATTTTTGCACTTGAAAAAATGACCACCAGAGGCCCGCCTCTGAAAAAATGATTTCAAGTGAAGAAATAAATTTAGAACGTATTATTTTACATATTTTTAGAAAGAGACAGCTCTTGATTAATTGTAGAGCGCTATTTTTGTTTGTTTTGTTAAATTGACAAGCCATCATTTATACTAGCAGAGACAACGCTCTACAAAGGGTTTTAAAACTTTTTATGTTGAACCCGGCATACGACCACGGGGTCGATTGGCGACCGCGCCATTTTGTATTTTTTTATAAATCGCAGCGTACTATGAACGTGATTGTTTATAGAGGACACATAGAGGAACCAAATGTACAACGCCAATCATTTACTCATATGGCGATCTTTGCCTTCAAATACCTCGGCATATTGACGACAGTCTTGGTGTAGTGGTACGCGCTCAGGACTGCAAAATCAGAGGTTGCGGGTTTGAATCCCGCAAGGGGCAAATGTTTCTGTGATGAGCACGAGCATTTGTACCTAAGTCGTGGATGTTTAAACATATATAAGTATGTCTTTCCGTTATCCTAGTCGCGATCCGGCAGCGACACGCTCCCGCGTTTTATTCACCGGCGGTGCGCGACACTAGGTTGCTGGTTGGACGAGCGTGAATAAAGTCCTAGAAAGATGCGCTAGATGGCGTAAGTAGCTTCTTGTGGCAGTCAACCCTATTGCGTTGCGTGATAGTACGTCACTGAATAGGTTTAGTGTATTATGAATCATATTCCAGAGTTATAAGAATGAAATTATCTTGCAATGTATTTTTGTAAGTGTCTACACGAAAATGTGCTTGAGTCTGAGGCGAACTGAATTACACCATATCGTTGACAACATTGAGTAGATATTTCTTTGAATTTCATTGCAAAGTGAAACTTCTGTACGGAGTACTAGTACTTATTCTGTGCTTTAGGGTACCACGTTACTGACATTTTTTGTTCCTTTATGCGTCTTCTGTCTATATGTATATCACTTACATTGTGCGTCGCGATTTCGAAACAATATCAAAATGGCCGTGGGGTTGATATGCCAGAAATGTTGCCTGTAGGGTGGTTTTATAGTGACGCGTTTGTCTGCGTGGATGAAGTGCAACGCGGGCACGGAGCGAAGCGGCACCTTTATTATAACAATATACTTATTAACTTCAAAACTATCGCGACTACATTTGCACTGATATACGGGTATATAGGTGTCTATAAAGAACGTGCCAAACTTAAGGAGAAGATTTTGAGAGACTAATTGTTGACCATCTAAACAAAAATATGCTTTGGTAAATGTATCACCGTTTCAGAGTGCCGATTTTGTAATGTTTAAAGGACCCTGCGAAAAAAAAAAATATAAAAAAATCAAGCATTTACTACTTTTTCATTTTTTTAAGCATTCCTACGACTGTAGTATGTTTTTCTGCTTTGAACCACAAAAACTCAAAGTACATGCATTAAAAATGCGATCTCACCTACTGCTATACGGTGTGTCCCAAAAAGAGCGTGCCAAAATAGACTAATAATAGATGACCATCTAAACAAAAAATCACTTTAACTTTTACCAAAGTATTTATTTTGTCCCGATGGTCTTAAATAAGTATATCTTCTCTCTCCGTGAGTATAACGTTTCAATTTATTCAATTTATACGTTTGGTACACGCTGTATAAATTGAAATGTTATAGTTATGTAGTTGAAAGCTATTTTTGCATACCCCGAAATCTGCAACTATAGCAATTTGAAAGCAGTAGAGTTCGGTGGTGCGCTGGCGCGTGGCGGTGCGCGTTACTATAAAACCACACATAAGTCACAATAGACAGATTTGTTTTAGATCTAAGTATATACCGTGCTTATATGCTCTGAATTCACATGAGGGTGATTCGTGTTTTTTCACGAATTGTTTATTTTAATTTTATACGACGGATACATGCTTTTTATATGCCCGTGTTCACACGCATCACGAACCGAGAATAATAATAACGGATACGTTTTAAAACATGTGGGTAGTCTCAGAAAAATCACATTCGTCAAAAAACACGAATCGTGAAATTTCGGTGACGGATCCGCTTGTTCGTGTTAGAGCCCGTTCACACGAGGACGATTCGTGATCCGTGTGAATGGGCATTCAAAAAGCATTGCCGCCGTCAAAACAAAGAACGAATCGTAAAAAAAAACGAATCATCAAAAATTTTAAAAAATCACGAATCGTGAATTTATTCTGACGGATCCGCTGATGCCTCCAATTCGGATAATCGAATCGTGAAAAAACACGATTCCGTATGCAAAGTGAACGTCCATACATGTCATAATGTATCGTGTATTTTGACGAATCATCAATGACGGATCCCGTGTGAATGAGCCCTTAGGAAGTTTATCCGAATGTGCATATCAATTCGGATATCTTGCCGAAACGTGAAAAATCGTCACGACGTACCGTGTTTGACGAATCGTCAATGACGGATCCAATATGAATGAGCCCTTATTATATCGATTTTTCGATATTTTTTGTATTCGTTTTTACGAAATTAAATTAAATTAAGCTCACAAAACTTTATTGACTTCCCGGATACTGGATCACACAGACGATTAATTTTTGTGAGCGAAATTTAATTTAATTTCGTAAAAACTTGCATATAAATTGTTTGAGTTATTAAAATAATTATGTATTAGTTTTAACAAAATCTGATGTATAAAGCCGTCCGAAGCCACGTTCTCATAGTTATCGGCTAAGGAGTAATTAGTATGATTCGTCAAAGTATTAGGCATGTTGATTGGTTTGCGTATTTGTGTAAATTTATGAACTTAATGAGGTTGTTTTCGTTGTTGTGTATTGGAATATATCTTTTTATTTACTAAAACTTGTTTCCATTTTACTTTATTATAACCGCAAGGAGTAAAATTAAACATATTTATTATGTACAACATCTATTTATTGCTGTTTTGATATAAATGAAGGAACATTTTAAGGCGTTCACATAATTTCTGTACTACATACTATAACAGGTCTGGGACAGAAACAATTGCACTTTTTAACTTTACACTTACAGTGGAGCATTTTGCCAACAAATCCCCCCCCCCCCCTCTCTCTCTTTGTAAAATCCTAGATCCGCGCCTGGTTCACACGCTAGGCTGACAAATGAAGGGGCAACGTTCCGTATCCCACTATAATCTACAATATGTAAAAAAACCCTGTCTGACCCTTTAAGGTGTTATCAGGTATAGAGTCAAGGTTTTATTTGTGTAATTATTTTCATAAAATATTAGAAAAAATTACCCCATGAAAAAAAAAAGATAAAAAATACTACACTAAAAAAACTTACATGGCAACGCGAAGGGCGGTGACGGGGCGCGTGGGGCGCGGCATAGCGCCGGCACTCGCAGGTAGCGCAGTCATGACCCCAGATGACCCCGGCTCTTATTATTAGCCAGATAATAATGTGTCAATCGTAAGAAACAGAGACTTTTTGGTAGCTCTGAAAAGAGCTTTTTTTTGTGGTGGTGATTAGTGTTTGGTGTACTCGTGGCCTGCCTACGTCAAACCGATGGCTTTCCCGACCCTGAGTTGCCCGTAGTGAACACGCGATTGTGCAAACGCTGGAACGCACGCTCTGACGGCACTGCAATACCCAGCGGAATAGCAAAACGCACTTCATAGTCTCTGCGAGCTTCACAATAATCACAGTCACTCCTATCCAGACACATGAGCATATTAAAGTATTCTTGATTCGTATACGACATTTCGCGGATTAACGGAACGGAACGACCACTCGGAAGTAATGTAATCGCGAAACTGACCTGTAATAATATCGGGATAACCGCCGACACGTGCCGCGGCGATGTCAAAGGCCGCCGCTACGTTTATTGTAGTACCGACAAAGCGAGTAGGCGGCGTCATTGGAGCCGCGCGCCCGCCGAGTGTTTTGAATTTTGAAAATTAGCCCGTTTTAGGGTAAATAGGTGCTAAACTTTTGGCGCAACTGGGTTAGGAAGGCAAAGGGAAGCGCTTCCTACCGACCGGTTGTTATGGTCGGGGACCAAGGTCCGATGGTCACCGTCTTGGTTTATCTATATGTAGTCAAGCTCGTGCTAAATCTTACATATCGCGGTTTGCGTTGAATGGAGCGGGCTATCAGCGCCATCTAGCCTGTAGGAGCCGAGTCAGGGCGTCGCGTCTTGAAGTTGCTTGCTAGTGTGGGCGACAGTGGTAAGATGTTGCTACACCACTCCCCCCAAAGAACCGGAGGTTGATTGAGCCAGGGTGGTTGAGAGCTCAGCAGTCTGTGCGTAGTGAGCTTGCAAGTGCCAGTGCTTGTTGAGTCCACAATGTGCCGGGATGAGCATGCGCGATGTCCACGGTGAGTTGGGATGGGCATGCGTAATGTCCACGCCGAGTCGGGATGCGCGATGTCCACGGTGAGTCGGGATGAGTGCGCGATGTCCACACGATGAGTCGGGATGTACATGCGTGATATCCACAGTGAGTCGGGATGAGCATGTGTGATGTCCACGATGCGTGCGGGAGAGCTCGAAGTCCACAGTGAGTCGGGATGATGAGCTGGATGAGGCTGCCGAGGAACCAGGTAGAACCGGTGCGGTCTGCGGTGGTGTCCTTAAGGCTGGTGAGCTGGCTTGCAGGAGACTGCTGGCTGGATGCTGCTGGCTGGGTGCTGTTGGCAAGGGAGAAGGCGACGATAATGATGACGACGGTGAGGCTCCACGCTCTAGTGTAGATCACGTCGGGGTCACCACTTTGGCGCAACTGTGTTAGGAAGGCAAAGAGGAGCGCTTCCTACCGACCGGTTGTTATGGTCGGGGACCAAGGTCCAATGGTCACCGTCTTGGTTTATCTATATGTAGTCAAGCTCGTGCTAAATCTTACATATCGCGGTTTGTGTTGTATGGAGCGGGCTATCAGCTCCATCTAGCCTGTAGGAGCCGAGTCAGGGCGTCGCGTCTTGAAGTTGCTTGCTAGTGTTAGCGACAGTGGTAAGATGTCGCTACAAACTTGTTAACTTTAAAAAAAAAAAAAAAGGATTAATGAATTACGTAATTTTGATATTTATTTTGGTAACGTTATTAAAGCAACTCGCGCGCATTACGCGCGCGTTGAGATACTAGGGACCTCTGTGTTGCGTCCAGTAAACGCGCGAACGTGACGGCGAGTGCACGTATCTAGGGATCATGGAGCGGCAAAATTTTGATACTGAATTGTTCATAGATGAAGTAGAGAAAAGACCGGCAATTTGGGACATGGAGTCATCCAATCAATCTTCATCATCATCATCTTCTTTTATCAATAGAAGTAAATCATCAAAAGATTTTATGGACATGCGAAAGTAATTAAAAAATGTATTTTCATATTGTCATTCTATCGTAAAGAATCGGATGCACCAAGTACTTTCTAGTTTCCCTTCGTTTTTGCCTTTTCCAACGGCGGTAAGATAACCACAACACGACCGCTTCGTCCAACTCCATGCACTACTTACTGAATCCCTCCCCAAACGCTCTAACTAAGCCCCAAAACAAGTTGCGTGTCGCTACCGGCCAGCGACACACTCGCGCGTTTTATTCACCGGCGGCCGCGCGGCTACGTTGCTGGCTGGACGAGAATGAATAAAGTACTAGAAAGAGGCGCTAGATGGCGTTAGAAGCTTCTCGTAGCAGCCAACCCTATCGCGTCGGGTGATATTACGTCACTGAATAGGTTTAGTGTATTATTAATCATATTCCAGAGCAATAAGTATGAAATTATCTTGCAATGGATTTTTGTAGGTGTCTACACGAAAATGTGCTTGACTCTGAGGCTAACTAAATTGCGCCATATTGTTGACGACATTGAGTAGACATTTTGAATGCAATTGCTAAGTCATATTTCTGTACGAAGTACTAGTACTTATTCTGTGGTAGTAGTAGCGTTTTTTTTTTTAAATATGTCTTATAATAAAAGTTGTAAATTCGCTTTTATTTCAAAACATTCCTGGAATATTACAACTTCGTAACATATTACATTGTATAAGTAGAATAAATATTCAAATAGAAACAGGTTTCTATACACAACTTATGTAATAAATTAGAACCGGTTCAATACATGCCTGTTATAATATTAGGGGTTAACTACAAATTCCCATAACAATAAGTACATATTAATTAATGTGATTTTTATTATTACTATTTAACAATTAAATCTTGATAACCAGTTTCAAATAATAATAATAATAAGCAATTATTATCCCCTTATTAAAAAAAAACGGGTCTAGTGCGAGTTGGACTCGCGCACGAAGGGTTCCGTACCATTAAAATAAAAATAAAAAACAATTTTGTATGGGAGCCCCCCTTGAGTATTATTTTTATTTTAATGTAATTATTCATTTGTAAAGTGTATATACATATTATTATTCTGTGAACATTTCAAGCGTCTACCTGTTGCCATTATTAATATCGAGCAAAAATCGTCAAAAAAACATGTTTGTTTTTGAGAGCCCCCCCTTAAATATTTATTATTTTCTGTTTTTAGTATTTGTTGCTATAGCGGCAACAGAAATACATCATCTTTGAAAATGTCAATTGTCTAGCTGTTACGGTTCATGAGATAGAGCCTGGTGACAGACAGACAGACAGCGGAGGCTTAGTAATAGGGTCCCGTTTTTGCCCTTTGGGTATGGAACCCTGACAATAAGACTAGGTCTAGGCTAGAAGGAATACATCTTGGAATTCATTTCAATCCATAATGTACATCATCTTTACCAAGTAAGAAATAAAGTTGAGTTTTACTTTTAGTAAATCAACTACTTGTGTTTTAATGAGTCCAACAATTCGCGTAAACGTAAGAAACAAATAAATCAACTACTTATTGAGAATAAACGGGCAACTTTTCAGCTATAACGGCCGATTTACACTTCTATAAGGGCCCACTTACACACGTTCCGATTAGCAGATCTAGATTTATTCAAGGCCTATTATCTGAGTTGAAAGCCCACTCGCGCCAATCCGAATTAGCTAATCCGGACTGTCGCAAGTGATTCTTTCAGATAAGCTAATCCAGACTTGTGCAAGTGGGCTTTCAACTAAGATAACAGACCGGACTGGCGCAAGTGGGTCTTCCGGATAAGCTAATCCAGACTTGTTCAAGTGTGCTTTTAAGTCGGACAACAGGCCTTGAACAAGTCCGGAATAGCTAATCCGGACGTGCGCAAGTGGGCCTAGAACAGTAGCAGCGAGTTAACTCACGGTCTTGGCGAAAATAGTTCTTACCATCTCGTTTTGATGGTATTTGGTAGTTATGTATTTTATGTTTATTATTATTTACTGCGACTGTGTGATTTCAAAACTCGCTGCTCTAATAATGGAAGTGTATATCAGCCTTAAGATTAATAGGTAGGTAATCTAAGAACTCGGAATGGCACTGGCTGTCAAGCTGATACCATGATTCGACAGCAGGTGGCTCTTCAGACTACACTTCTGAACGAATGACATAGCACACACATCACACTTAAACCTCCTATCATTATTGTGTATTCTCATGTGTTCTCGTAAAGTATATTTTCTTGCGTAGGATTTGTGACATACCTCACAAGAGAAATTCCGTTCTCCAGTATGCTTCACCATGTGGGCTTTCAGGGCTTTCTTACTGAAGAACCTGAACCCACACTCCGTGCACTGACAGTCCCGCTCCATCAAATGATTCTTCTTTATATGATACATTAGCAACGACTTCAAAATGTACGCCTTATCACACACATTACACTTATACTGGGCCTCAGAGTTATGCACTTTCACCATATGCTGATTCCGCTGGTAATAGCTCCGGAACGGTACGTTGCAGAATGGACAGTTACTGATATTTCTTGCTCCCAAATGTTTGGTTTTCACGTGGTAATGCTTCTTCGGTTTGCTGCAGAATATCTTATCGCAGTACTCGCATTTGAAACTTCCTTCGAGGTGTGTCAACGCGTGAGCGCTCAGGGATCGTTTCGTGGCGAACGAAGTGTCGCACTTATCGCATGTGTAGTTGCTGTAATGCACGTTCATGTGCTGTTTCAACATCTTGAAAGTCTCATAGGTGGATGTGCACATCGCACAGTCGTACACATCTCCTTTCTTCAACTTGAACTGTAGTAAATGGTCCTTTATGTCGTCGTGAATAGTCTTATTATGACTTTTGCGCAAGTGTTCTTTGAGTGTAGATAAATTATCCATTTTCGTGTCGCACAGCGTGCACTGAAGGTCGGAAATGTCTAAATTGACGCTGTATTCGGTGTAATCGAAGTTGGTTTTGAATTCTAATCGTTCTTTTTGGTGGTCGCTGAGTGTGTGCATTCGGAGATCAGCCGGGTCCGGGAATGACGCCTCACAGTACCCGCAGGAAAATCCGAGAAGTGATTTGTTTTTGAAGGGTGTAGCGTTGGAGTACTTGAGCACACTCAGCAGGTTCTCCTTGTGTTTCGCCTTATTCTGGCCGGAGCGGGACGACCACGTGATGTTCAGTTTGCCGTCTTTGAACAGCGGCTTCACGAGTTTGCTTTTCGTTGGCGCTTTTGTGGGTTTCGTCGTGATTGTGATTTCGGGGAGACTGACCGTGTCTGAAAGAAACGAAAAATTACGTTGAATATACTCAATTTAATAAAACTGGTGGTTAGAGAAAACATCGTAAGGAAACCTGCTGACTGAATGTGTAACCGTGATACAAGCTATTAACAGGGTCGTAGAGGTTAGACGGCTGGCGCACTCCTGGGCTCTATCTGCAACAACTCGTCCTCCCAACGTCCCTGGGGTCATCTAAGGGCGGATCCAGGGGGGTGGTCATGGGGGTCATAACCAGCCCCTGGGCTAGGTCCAGGACCTCGGTGAACCACTAATAAAAATTGTTAAACATAATGTTTTCATATATTTTGTCACAAAATATATTTTATGTAAAAGTACCTTAAATATTTAATTAATATAATATAATTAGCTCTATATAAATCGGAAAAATTTCTGCGCTCGCTACGCTCGCGTTGTGTAACCTTGTTCAAACTCAATACCCGGTAGGTATAGGGTGAAAAATGGTCAGTAAATATCAGTATTTTTGGCTATGGTCAGTTAAAGTCAGTATTTTTAGCTATGGTCAGTTAAAGTCAGTATTTTTGGCTATGGTCAGTTAAAGTCACTATTTTTGGCTATGGTCAGTAATACAGTATTTTGAAGATTCAGGGCTACATTTCCACAAAGGGGTCTGGTTTCTATAGATTAAGCTGAGAAAATTGCCATTTTGCAGTGGCATTTCCTTAAAAGTCCCCATATAATGATATACACCCGGCTGACCGTAAAAAAAAATCCGCACTCGATTCGCTCGCATTTTATGCCTTTCTTACGAGCTCCACATTTTGGAAAGAACTCAACGCTTGCTACCGTCATGTTTTGTGACCTTACGTGTAACACAACCACGTTCGCTTCGCTTGCGGTTTGTGACCTTTTGCCCCCCACCATGTCCAAGTAACCCAAAGTTTTGTATGTTAATTTCTAGAGATTTGGCCAGAAAATGGCCAGAGTTTTAGTCAGTAAAGTCAGTATTTTTGACCATGGAATCCCATTTCCACCCTTTTATAATGTATGTAACCGTACTCGCTGTGCTCGCGTTTTACATTATTTAAGTCCTCCCTCATCATACCGTGTTACGTCAGAAATTTCTGAGCTCGCTTCGCTCGCCTTGTTACCTTATTTCGACCGATGAATTGTAAATAAATCCGTGCTCACTTCGGTTCCGTATCGTTAACTGTTTCTTTCAGCCCCTATACAATGTGTAATGCATTGATTTCCGCGCTCGCGTCGCTCGCGTTTTTTAACCTATTTCGCCCCCCTCCCCACAAACCATGTCAAATTTATACTTTTCGATATCGCTTTGATCACGATTAGAGATGGGTTTATGCCCTGGCATATTGGGCGCATTGAATAAACGCCGAATAAATGCCCGTAAACGCCGAATAAATGCCTTTTGCCTGGGCAAAAACTTTAATAGAAGTTTTATAAAAAAATAAACATTCAAATAGTTATATTTAAGAGAGAAAAGTGATCTTCACAAAAATATATTGGACTATAGCTAATATATTACAATAAACACTAAGAAATTGATATGTTAAGTGAATGGTATGTTTATGTTACTAGTTAAAATAGTGAGTAAGTAGGTATTTCGGTTCTCCGATCCAGTCTAAGCGGGCACGGGACTTGCAACGAAAGCTAAAATTTACGGGTAAGGGGGGAAGTGTTGCGTGCAGGCGTCCGCCTCGTTCGATCATCAGACCGCTCCAAGCACTTCGCTCGGATGCAAACCGCTGCGCTGCTTACATTGTGCCCACGACGATTTTTTTTTGTTTGTTGGCTATTTGATAAAAGTTGGTAAGTATTATAACATGAGCAAAGTTTATATGACCTACAAGAATCATCATCATCATCCGAGCGTTGTCCCGGTTGCGTCCTTTCGGAGCCCGCGGTCCGCTTTCCTACTCTTATGCCTCCACTACGGGCGGTTTTCTGCATCCTTAATGGTGAACCTATTCCGCTACGACGTCAACCCAGCATTTTATGGGTCTTCCTCTTCTGCCAAGACCCGGCGGGTGTTACTTGCTGGTTTTGGCACGACATGTTCGTACCAACGTAGGTGGAACTCTTGTAATTTGTCTGCTATGTCACTGACATGAAGGCTGCCATGAATAACCCGTAACTCCGCACATCCAGCGCAGGATTTTCATCCGTGGCCCGCAGTTCTAGCTTGTGTCGTTCAAGTACAGGCTTTTTAGTTTAATCGGCACCATTCACCTCACGCCATTCACCCACGCTTGGCTTGACATCGAAGTCGATGTCACCAGACGCGTGAAGTACAGATCCCAAGTATTTAAACTAGTCCGTGCGCTCGACTTTGTCTTCGCCTATGCGGACGGATGTGGAATCTGTTGTATTGCAGGCCATGCATTCAGTCTTCGCCACATTTAGTTTAGGACCGCGTCACCTTCACACGTCTTACCAGTCGTCCCCTGTCCGCATACGCCAGCGTACATCATCGTCAGAATACATGAGCAGCCACGGAGGTTGCTCATGAGTGTCCCTGAAGTCTGACATGACGACTAATATTACGGTAAACAGAAACTGGCTTAGGACGGATTATATGACCTTCAAGAATATTTTATCGAAATTTCTATTGGCTTACACCTAAACTTTTACCTTAACTATTCTGGAAACTTCCTATATAGACCGTTTAAAGACTGCAGTAGAACATAGTGTTACGCAAGTTCTCAATACTCTATAAACTGAACTGCACTGCGCTGCAGATATACTGAACAGTAAAACCGAAGGCAATAAACTCTCTGAGAATCAGAAGCCATGAAATTTATTTACTACCTGGCGATTTTTTTAAGTTTAGATTATGCGGTTGGTTTGCTCCACATCACAAATTAAAAAAGTATGCTCAACCTAAAGTGTGAAATGGTATTTGGGGAAAAAATTGACTTAGAAAGCTGCAAAGACTGTGGATGCTGTATTTTGGTAGAAAGAAATTTGTGGTGCCTCGCCGTTAAGTAAAGTGGCACTACGAATCCTGACCTCACCATGCACATTTGCTGCTACTGAACGGTCGTTTAGCATCCATGGTTTCATACACGGTGCAAAATAATCACATCTTTGGCGTACAATTGGAATTAAAGGAAACTAATGATCCATCCAAAAATATACATTGTCCAATGTTAATGATCAATCGATCAATACCGACGGTTTTTTAAGTGATGATTTGGCGCAACTGGGTTAGGAAAGTAAAGGAAAGCGCTTCCTACTGACCGGTTGTTATGGTCGGGGACCAAGGTCCAATGGTCACCGTCTTGGTTTAGCTATAGGAAGTCAAGCTCGTGCTAAATCTTACATATCGCGGTTTATGTTACCTATATCAACTCTCACTTCAATCTCGAAAGTACTGGAAAAATTGATCAACAATAGAATAGTCAGCTTTTTTACAAATATGACATTATATCAGAGTCACAATTTGGCTTTAGACGTGGAGTCTCAACCGAGGATGCCGTTACTTCCCTGACGTCTTTTATAGTTAAAAAAGTAGATCGTGGCCAAAAATGTCTTGCGGTTTTCTTAGATCTAAAAAAAGGCCTTCGACACTGTCTCTGTCCCAATCCTTGTGCACAGGCTAGAAAAATATGGCTTACGAAATGCCCCTTTGGCACTACTGACAAACTACCTCCAAAAGAGAAAACAGCAGGTTAAGATAGGCGAATATACTAGCGAATTGACTGAAATAAACTATGGGGTGCCCCAAGGGAGTGTACTTGGCCCCACTCTGTTTTTGGCATAATGAGCTGTGTAATCTTAAAATTCCCAATGCACAAATTTTCTCCTACGCTGACGACAAATCCATTGTTTTCTCTGGAAAATCCTGGAAGAAGTCCAAAATGTTGCCGAAGTGGGTCTTGAAACAATTTCTCAGTGGTTAAACAAAAATCTTCTTACACTTAATATTAGTAAAACTAACTACATATGCTTCACAAAAACTGAAATAACGCAGCCCAAGAAGGACTTTATAATCAGGATACATAACTGCGGAAACCCCAAAAACACAACTTGCTTTTGTCTTCATATAAATAAAGTACCAGCTACAAAGTATCTAGGAGTAGTTGTAGATCAGAGACTAGCATGGCATCAACATATCGACATGGTAATGAGCAGGATTAGAAAGCTGATCTGGGTTTTTAAAAATCTTAGACACGTTACCGACAAAAATCTGCTCACAATGATTTATCTCTCCTTAGCTCAATCGGTACTAAGCTACTGTATTCCTGTATGGGGCGGTGCTAATAAATCAAAATTCCTGGAAGTGGAAAGATCTCAAAGGTGCCTACTAAAAGTTATGTATTTCCTGCCTTATAGATTTCCCACTAACCAATTATACATATATAGCAACCTCCTTACCGTAAGAAAATTATACATCCTAAATTGTATTCTTAAACGCCATAAATCACTAACTTAGGATCCTAAAATTCTAACCAAGAGAAGAAAACACAAAGTAATTGCAACTATCCTAGTTAGTTCAGCGTATGCTGCTAAACAATATGAAACTCAATCCCAATATCTGTATAATTCTATTAACAAAATCATCAACATCTACCATCTTAATTATAACGAATGTAAGAAAACTCTCACAAATTGGCTAAAATCACTCAGTTATACTGGTACTGAAAATGTAATAAAGCATATTTTATAAAACTGTATTTAATTAAGTACTTACTACATGTTTTTTTTAAGTTATTAACACTATTTGCTTACGGCATCAATGAATGAGCTGTAAAAATACACACACAACCATGCACACATACACATATACGCACACACACACACACGCACACACACACACACGCACACACACACACACACACACACACACACAAACACACACACACGCAAACACATCCACGTACACATGCTGCGCGCGTATGCGCAAGCAACCTAATGCATGCGACTAATTTTGTTTTTTGTATTAATATTTTTCATTGTAATTGTAACTTTGCATACCTACCTTTACCTTGAAGCTTAGACGATTTGGGAGGGCGGTAGCTTCCTACTACAGGTATTATTATACTTAAAAGGAATGTTACCTTGTATTGTTGTAACCCTGGTCGATAACGAAATAAAACATTTTCATTTTCATGTTGCATGGAGCGGGCTAACAGCGCCATCTAGCCCGTAGGAGCCGATTCAAGGCGTCTGGATGTTGCTTGCTAGTGTGGGCGACAGTGATAAGATGTCGCCACACCACTCCCCCCGAAGAACCAGAGGTTGTTTGAGCCAGGATGGTTGAGAGCTTAGCAGTCTGTGCGTAGTGAGCTTGCAAGTGCCAGTGCTTGTTGAGTTCACGATATGCCGGGATGTGCATGCGCGATGTCCACGGTGAATCGGGATGGGCATACGTAATGTCCACGGCGAGTCGGGATCCTGATGTCCACGATGACTCGGGATGAATGTGCGATGTCCACACGATGAGTCGGGATGTACATGCGTGATGTCTACAGTGAGTCGGGATAAGCATGTGTGATGTCCACGATGCGTGCGGATGAGCTCGAAGTCCACAGTGAGTCGGAATCATGAGCTGGGTGAGGCTGCTGAGGAACCAGGTGGAACCGGTGTGGTCTGCGGTGGTGTCCATAGGGCTGGTGAGCTGGCTTGCAGGAGACTGCTGGCTGGATGCTGCTGGCTGGGTGCTGTTGGCAAGGAGAAGGCGACGCTGATGATGACGACGGTGAGGCTCCGTGCTCCAGTGTAAATCACGCCAGGGTCACCACTTTGGCGCAACTGGGTTAGGAAGGCAAAGGGGAGCGCTTCCTACCGACCGGTTGTTATGGTCGGGGACCACGGTCCAATGGTCACCGTCTTGGTTTAGCTAAATGTAGACAAGCTCGTGCTAAATCTTACATATCGCGGTTTGTGTTGTATGGAGCGGGCTAACAGCGCCATCTAGCCCGTAGGAACCGAGTCAGGGCATCGCGTCTGGAAGTTGCTTGCTAGTGTGGGCGACAGTGGTAAGATGTCGCCACAATGATTATAAAAATCAAGATGAATGTAACTGGATTCAAGTTAATACGCCTGATGAATCCCAACCTAAATCTAATATGAGCCCGAGTGATGATGATGGTAATTGAAGATGTCTATATTGTATTATTTGATTATTTACGTGATATACACCAAAAAAATAATAATTAAGACTACGATGACTAAGTCTCGTCAATATTGAGTTATATTAACGAGACTAAAAACTGTAGTTTTATAATTACTTAAGATTCAAAGAATTCGAATAATTAATTGTTATTTAACAAAACTGTGATTATTTTATGCCTGTTTATATTTAATTAAATGATTTTTCTAAAAAAATGACACGATGTTTTATTTTAAGGTAATATTCTGCTAAAACAAAGTTATTGGTTTTTCTGCCCAGTGATCGGGCATATATTTGGGCGTAAACTCGTTTATTCCCAATATGCCAAGTTTATGCCCATTTTGTCCATATTTGTTTTTGCCCTCGACCCATCACTAATCACGATTGGTGTCATTTTTTCAATCTTCATACCGTATGTTACCTGACTGATGAAGGTTTCTGCGCTCGATTCGTTTGACTGGTCAGACAAAAATTTTGAATCTCCTGTAACGATAATTCGGCGCTCGCTTATTCCGAATATAGTGCACCTGTTTGGGCTAGGGGCCTAAACCACGTAAAATGTATAAGTAGGTAGCTGTACTCGCTATGCTCGGGTTTTGAGATATTATTTCCGTTTTCATACCGTGTGTTACCTCAATTTTTTTTGCGCTCGCTTCGCTTGCGTTTTGTTAGCTTATTTCGAGTCACTGACACAGGAGCACTGGGTCGTATAAATTTTCGCGCTCGCTCCGCTCGCGTATTGTAAGGTTTAATTCAGACAATGGAAACAAAAATATATCTTCATGACACTGTGCAATTTATAAAATAATCTTTGTTGAAGTTTCCACGTCCATAAAAACGTAAGTCCATGTTTTACGCAAATAAAAACTATTCTATTCTATTATTAGGAGAAAACGTAAAAGAAAGTGTAATTTTATCATCCGTGTCGGTCCGGCTTGTAAGTGGTAATTTAAACAATAACCTAACGGACGACGCTCAAGCGCTCGATGAAGACGCGACCGTTCGTTGCTACTATTTGCAACCTACCCACCCCTACTTAATTATTTGTTTCAACTTTGATAATATTGTTAAGTATTGTTTTTTTTTGTTACGTTAGTCTGCAAATAGAATTAATTATTATATTGTTTTTTCTCCGTAAGTGAATTAATGTAATTCTTTAAGAGAAATAAAGTTCTTAAACCTAAAAGAAATAATATTTTTGTTATTTAATTATAGGTATTTTAAGTACCTACTTACATACATTAATCAAATACCTACTTTGACCTAAGATTGTAAAAATTATATTATAACTTGGGCCCAAAGCTGGATCCGCCCTTGGGGTCATCCCGGATCGCGCTTTCGATTACGTGAGTACCACTGAGTGACTTGCTTGGACGAGTTTTCCCGCTCTCGTAGCATACGGGCGGTCCAGCGCCATTTTAGTGTACTTCTTCAACGCGAGAGTTCGAGTTTTTCAATGTTAGAATGGGTTGTCCTTGTCAGTCTCTGCTTATAGCTCTTTGAGAACAGTTTTAACGTGATGGCACTTACTCATGGATGTGGCGAGCCTGTTGACCAGTGTCTTGATTTTCTCCTTCTTCCACTGCGCCTGCGCGGCCGTGGCCTTGGCGGGCTTCCTGTCCGGCGCATTGCTTTTTCTCTTCTGCTCAGCTCTCTTTTTGACCGGCGGCTTCTTAACTTTCACTTCTTCTTCCTTTATTTTTGGCTCAGGAATGTCTTGTACTGAAATTTTATATGATGTTGATATGTTAAAATACTTCTATTCGTTGGTCAAGCACACCAGCTATTATACTCTTCAAAATTTCTTGTGGAAGTGCGGACCTTATTTTAAGGTGATAAGGATTACTCCAACTGAGAGTTGGATAGCTGTCATTTTATTAAGTTACCCATGCCCTTAGCACACTTCCGCCGCGGAACCGTGACAGCGGAACAAAAGTAGCATACATCTCCGAGCCCCCTCGCCACCACAAATTGGATAAGTCAAGTGTGGAGATGAATACTATAGATAGATACTCTTTATTGCAAACCACACACACAATTTCTTCCAGACAACCTTCGGTAGAGGACAGTCTACAATTTAATACTATTTTGGTTCCACTGTCACAGTTCCACAGTAGAGATGTTATACGGGCGTAAATCTCCATGAAGGATATTAGAATATTTAAAATGATTAATTATAGATACCTGCATCAGCTAAGAAGTAGTCATCTGACTCATCCCCACTGTCCTGCTCTAGCTTAACTTGCAAGGCCTCTCCATCTGCAAGTGAGTTTGTGTGAGTGAAAAAATTACATTAACAAATTTTTGCAGGCATAGAAAATATAACAGCTTTTCTCATGGTCAAGGAATTAAGTACACACACAAGTAAAATTTCTATTGGTGATACATTGCAAAACAAGTGAAACGTCAGCTTTTAAATAAAATGTAAATAAATCACGAAGTAATCCATAAAAATTTTTTTTTTTCAAGTGCAATAATATATTTAGATTGCATAGTGAATGCTTATCACTTAAAAACAGTAATTATCTTAATCCATAAAATTTGTATTTAAATGAGTTTGACTATTCATGAAAACGTAAGAAACAAGTAAGTGAATTATAGTTTATAGAAGAACAAATTGGATGGACAAACCTAAAAACTAGCTACAGATAGAACCGCATTCAGATGGATAGTTTCCGATGTTCGCTAGGAAAAAGAAAAAGAAGTTTAGGATACATACCATCTTCACATTCTTGTTTCATCATTGATAAAAATTCTTGTTCAGATTTCAAAACTTGTTGTTTAAAGTGCACACAGTTTCTTAGGAGGTTCACACATGAATCGCAGATTTTGGACTTGCATTTTGAGGGTGTGAGCTGAAAAATTACTTAGTTCATAATGACCACAAAATAACTAGCAGTTTATTAGAATTACCTACAAAATATGTATGACAGTAGAATGCTAGAAGGTCTTAGGTTTGACAGTCCATTTCAGGGGTGGTTAACTGGTTGATTGCAATTATTATTCCAGTTGATTGTGGCAAGGCAAAAAGTGTAAATATGTAGAGCAGACTGTGCAACATACCTAATCAAGTATGTAATTGGTAGATTGCACAGGTGTCGTCAGTGAACAGTAGATCTTGGGTTTAACCTAGTTGGCCAACCCTAGTATATCTCATCTGTGTAAGACAGTAGAAAGGAAGCACAAAAGTTTAATGGAACCGTTTTGAAAGCTGTATTAAATCTTTACACCTGCTACAAAAATTTTTGGTTAGCACAAGGGATAAAGGGATTTGGGTTAAAATATGTAGGTAGTTTGTAAAGCCTATTGAC